>OMKR01000292.1:0-16089 GCA_900302355.1 Cyttopsis rosea
CAAAAAACACCCTTCTAAACCACCAGCCTCCATAAAGATGAGTCAGCAACTGAAAGGTTTGGAGTGGATATACATCGAGGGTGGAGCAATTTAGCAATTAAAGAGTAGACCAGTCTCCAAACCTTTCTTTAATCCGTCACTGCGTATCTGCACTTTATAACTGCTATCTGACTCTAGTGACGCTGTGTGATATCATGATTGGCTTTGATATTTGTGCAATGGCTTGAGAGCCTGAGAACTGCTCAAAGCAATTTGGTTTACTTAAATCCGCAAATATGTGTACACACAGACACACAGACACACACACACGTAATATACGTGCTGCTGTGGCAGTACTATTTGGAACAGGGCTATTTGGAGACACTACCTCCAATGATACCCCATTTTCAGATCTATGCACCACCAGGATCGAGGAGTCACTTTCAGATGAAAACATACACATATCTTCGCTGGTCGGTTTGTATTACCACAACCACATAAACCAACAAACCCAATTTATCAGGTGTTAACGTAAGGGAAATGGATCTAGTTACTCATTTTACAAGTAGAAATGCATTCTGGTTTAAACCTATTCGTATAGATTCTGGTCAGGTTAAGTGTAAACAGGGGCCTCTAATTGAAACCCAATGAGCAACACACACACAACTATCTTGTGGGTCTGCTTGTCATCCGTGGACTAGCCTCAAGATTTTTTCCATTGTCCTTGTCCTCCACTCGCCTTTCTGCATCTGGAGAATGTATCGGGACCTTGCCGCTGTTATAACCTTGGCTCTGGCTAGATGCTGTAGTGCCTTCAGTTGGTTCAGTCAGTCCCCTTATCACTCTTTGAGAGGTCTTAAGGTCATTGGGACGCTAATGAGGCAATTGAGTGCATACTGTATAGTATATCATAGTACTGTGAGGAATGCTTTCTTTCTTAAGCAGCCTAAGCAGGTAAACTTAAGTGTATTTACCTGGCAATTACACCAGGTTTGGCCAGATTCTATCTATACTTCGATCTTATGAAGAAAAGGGATGCACTCTAAACATCAGTGCATGTCATTACCAAGCCCTATACAATGACATTAACAGACATACGTGCACACTCTCACACACATACATACGTTTTAGTTTAGATTCTGAAAGTAGTATCTTTCCCTTGTTGTACCCTTGACTTGACTGTTTTAATGAGAATCAAACGCAGGCTAGCAGCTACTCCCAATGAGAGGAAGCATCTCTCCATGTTTCCAGATGAGGCTGGAAGTGGGAGCGGAAATAGAGCTGTTATCCAGTTAGGCCACAGACGCCTCGCTGGACGCCAACGTGAGCTAATCAGCGACAGGCTGTTTACACACAAGACTGTAATGTGTTGGACTAGCGGTGGGGCGGCGCTGAGTCGCAGTCTACAGTCGGCAGGTGATGTCATAAAGGAGGCAACATCTGCGTCCTATTGGTCTCTGCGCTCTGTGTCCCTCCGGCAGTTCTACAAAGAACGAAGGCCTTGTTTTTACGCACATTCTTATAAGTGAATAACAGGTTTGCGTTTGTAGCGGAGAAACAGTACAGCGTTCTGGCATTCCCATCTTCTTTCGGCCTTGATTGTTGTTCTAACTCCAGCAGCAGCTCTAAGGCTGTAAGACCTGACCATAAAGTGTTTTGTTAGAGGATTCGTCTTGTAATTATTATTATTTTTTTAATTCTGTATATTTTTAAACTTTTTTGAAGCAAATCATTTGCAGATTTAACTTACTAGCCTACTATGCCTTTGTTCTGTTCGGTTGAAAGGTCTGATTATGCAAAAATCTGGTTTAAAGTAAAAGACCCAGTATGTAGACGGATGAATAGGCGCAGGGACGGACCGATGGACACCTAGACAAATGCATAGACGGACGGGCACTCTGATGATAAATAGACATATACATAGACTAATGGATAGATATGGAGATGGATATATACAGTAGATAGAAATATAAAAATTTAATTAAAATTGTATTTAACCTAGTGGTTCTAAAACAGCTGCAATGGAGAAGCACCATCACTACTCGGGTACAGAGGTAAGGTTTCCGGATATGGATGGCTATGGCACATGTCCATGTTTCCATTTCCATGCTTGTTTGTTTGTTTTTTTCATTATTAAGAGTGAATGATGCAAAGTGACAAGGGTAATTCAGACACAGGATGTGCCTGTTTACTCTTTTTAAAAGAAAGAATAATCCCTTTTATTTTCCATGGCCGCCGGCGACACCCGTCAGTCCTCACTTCCCTGTTATCGCTGTGGCGCTGCCTCTTGCCTGCCAATCAGCCGCTCTCGTTCTGCTGAGCCGCAGTTTGCCCCGCCAGCCACTCTTGTTTTTCATTGCAAACAGAAAAGATGCGGCAAAGCAGCTGCTCTGACCCATAGAGGATGGTTAATTGCCTCATGCATCTCATTTTCACTAGGTGTAATTGTGAAGCGGCTCTTGCCTTATTAGGACCACTGATAAAGATTCAGCCCCTGTCCTCCGCTTAGAAGGGAACTTTGCCTCCAGAGTAAAGTTTCACTATTTGTTTTCATTTCACTTATATTGACATTGAAATTTCACTCAATTAAATTGGCAACAGAAATGTCGAGCAGACTCTTTTCAACTCTTTTCAGCCTTTTCAACAGTACACAATCGTTTCACTGTTTTACTATTTTAGATAACGTAAATAATCTTTGATATCCTGCGATGCCCTGTCATAATTCTTTATGCATCTTACCAATTACACACAAAAAGACACAAACCCAATAGTAAGAATCAAGCCAAATTTATCCCTGTTTATTTGACACTCAGCAAAAATGATGGAATTTCCGTGTCTTGCCAGTTTAACTGTAGAATTTTGGAATTTTGCCTTGCCATGTCTTGAGGTTGTCGAGATATATGAAAATGACAGAACCCCTACTTCTCATTCTCTGTGTGTGTGTGTGTGTGTGTGTGTGCGTGTGTGCGTGTGTGCGTGCGTGCGTACAAACAAACTAAATGTTGACATTAGCCATCAAGTACTCCAAAGCTTTCATTACAGGAAGGGTCCAGGTTCCACACACCTTTGCTTTTAAACCCAGCAACCTGTCTAGAAAAGGGATTTCTTATCCATCATCATCACAGAGAATTAGTGATGGATTAATTTGCCCTCATGTGTCTTAACTTTCAATAAGAAGGCGGCATAAAGCCAATGGCAACCAAAATGGAATGAGATCAGTTTGTGTAAACTATGTGTGCATGCGTCATACGTGTGTGCCTGTATGTAGTATGTATGTTAGTGCTTGTATGTAAATTTGTGCGTGTGTCTGTACGTGTGTGTTCTTGCATGTAAGCCTGTCTTTGCTTTCTCCCACATTGCGGCATATAAGCATTTTTAAATAAACAGCCTTTGCCTGAAACAGGCCACATCACAATGCCGGCATTGTGATGTGGATGATAGACTGATTCCAAGCCAGGGCCAGCAGCTGTCTAGTATAGCAGCAACAATAGGAAATTGGGAATTATGACGTTAGAACCGTGACTTGTTAACAGGGGTGAATTGGGGAATTAAAGTGTGCTCATTTGTGTGTGAAAAGCAATTACCATGTACATGTACCACGGTGAGCTGGTCCAATTTCTCATCACTCTTCAGGTCAGAATACGTCAAAAATGTTGCCTTACGGTTTTACGTGGTCAGGAATTCGTCAGTGAAATGAGGTGTTATTTCAGGGGCCAGAAATGAATCAGGAAATTTGGCACTGGTGGACTTCCTCCACAAAGCTGGAGCGCCACCCGGCACAAACGGTACAGTCTACCCTCCGTCTTTCTCCCCAAGGAAAGACTCCTTTCTCACAAATTGTTGCCTGATGGTTCGTAGATGATGTGGGTGTCTCAGGAGACACCTCGCATACGCCGCTCTCATGTCTCCCATCGCCTTGTCCTCTTGCCCTTTACTGCTCTGTCCGTCCGAACCCGACATCCCTTCCTTCCTCCCCTCCAATTATCCGCACAACTTAATTAGCCGGCGTCAGCCCAGAGCAGGCCCTCCTGTCAACTGCTGATGCCTCGGGTTCAGCAAAACATGTTTTCTCACCAATTTTCGAAGCAACTTGAACTCGGGAGCGAGGCGAGAGAAACATTTTTTTTTATTCAGGAAGGCAAATGCCAAGGATGACCTTGAGTAGTCACCCACAGGAATACTGATCCGCTGGCCAGTTGTTGCAGCACACACGCAAAAAAAGAAAAACACCAAAATCATAATTAAGTGATTTTGAGAAACATCCCTGAAGATTCCTCTCGTCACGGCAGCAGCAATAAAAGTCTGCTCCCTTTCTGGACAGGAGAGCTGTGTTTAAATTGGCACTCACCTGCCATTGAGGGCATCACACTCCGGTTTCCCATTCCTATAAAACATCCATTTTTCATTGTTCAATTCAAACACAGAGTAGAGTTTTTTTCTCTTCCATTTGGCATTATTTTCTATTTGGCTGCTACCCACCCCCACCCAATTTCTATTTGTATTTCAGTGGTTGCTCGACATGGCTGTCGTCAAGACTAGAGTACAGACAAGGAAAAAAAAAAAAAACCGCCATGCCACCAAGTTTGATCCGTACACACAAAACGGCCAATTTGAGTTTCTATTTCGTAATAAAGACCCTCATTTATAACAAATGTAATGAGCCATGCTGTCTTGACTGTTTTGTTTTGCACTCATATATTTCTTCAATCATTTATTCATAGTTGTAGCGCATGTCATATTGTGGGGTGTGTGGGAGTTGAGCAAGGCTGTCGAATGCCCTCAGCATGAAGAGTCTGAAACTTTTCGAAGCTGTCTTACAGTAAACTGTCTTGCCTCATGTGTGCTGTTTTCGGTCCACCTCAGCTGGCTTGCACATTACCTTTTTAAATATAGCGACTCATTGCATTCAATCATTTTTTTAATCTGTCATTGGTATTCCTGACCCAGCTCCAACTCTAACCTCCAACTCAGGCTAACTAATAAGAACTAAAATCAGTGTCTGGTTTTGATGTCAAGCCGCAATAACTTTGGAATTTGGAAAGATCTTAGCGGTTATCTTTTTGTCTTGTTGTCGAGCCAGACGCCTGGAGTTGCTGAGTCGTCAAAGTCCTCTAACAAATCACACAAGCTTTCAACTGGACAACCTTCAGGAAGGCATATACTCCCAACTGAAGGACGCTGTAGTCCCACTGAAGGACTCCAGTCCCGAGTGTCTGGCCTTGTGTCTTGGCAACCATTAAAGCAAATGAGGAATTACGCCCTGATTAAATCCAGAATGGATTCAGGAAGTAGCAAAGCCATTTGAAAGAGAGAGACTGGATCTTTCCACTGACTCCCATGCCCTCCCACCACCGCTCATGTCTGTTGTCTGGCAGCCTGAGCTGTTTGAGGTTGTTGACTACTCTGATGTAATTTCCTGCAGAGTATATCACCATGCTGTTAAGAGACAGAGACAGCAGAGATTTTATTAGCCAGTGCCTATTGGGACATCTTTCATTGTAATAAAAAGAAAATATATGTGTATATACCTGTATAACTAAGTGAAATCTTTATTAAAGCAGATAATGTTGTAATAGAACCATTTTGTGTGCCGACTAACCTAAAGTTCTTTCTCCTCTGCTTTTTCTCTCTTTCTGTCTTTGTCTCAGAAATTATTGATGACCTGGCACACCTGGTCGACAAGACTGATGACAGGATTCGTAGCGAGACGCGCAGGGTGAAGCTGGTGGAGACCAAGTCGGCGTCCTGTGGTGAGCTTTACTATCCTCCATGTACAGTACATCCCAAAATGTCCGAACCACAGAATAATCGAATTCTCTGCGAGAGATGGATGGTTTACACTTGAGATTCACTGGTCACTTCAAAGCACTGAAATTAGTTCTGAAATTTTTTGGTTTGCATGGTGCTGATGCTGCTATAAAATTAGTTTGAAATTCTGTGATATTCTCTATGATTATCATGATAATTAATGTTTCCAATCCTGCCAACCCTAGGAATACTCATTTTCCCTGTATCTATTCTTAGGTTTCTCGAGCAATTTCCTTAGATGCAGCTAAACTGGTTTGTAATGTTTCTAATTTCCCTCAAGGAGTTATTAACTGTTATAATCAGTCCTTGGGAACGATGACAAACATCAACAGATGCTATGGCTTGTTTTATGTCTAACAAGACACATTGTATGAGTTAAGACTTGATTTACAGACAATTAAAGGTCATGTTATTTGGCGGGAAGTGTTACATTGTTTTCTTGCTACATTTTTTTTAATATCTATAAAATATACATTATAATACATCTCTGTCATAATTTAGACATTTCAGTGAAAAGTGAGATAATTTACAGTCTATGTGTAATTCGGACAGAGCGACGGAGCCAACAGTATGTGCAATCACCTGTTGAGTGATATCATTACCCATGCTGCCTTGCCATCATCACCAGAGTGACTTAGTGGTTAATGGGGCAGAAAGTAGAACACTGATGGCGACAAGCGGTCTTGGCACATGGCGGCTTTGTGGTGAATGGTGGGTGGACTAACTCGGGCTGTCACGCCTGCTAACATGGCTCCCTCGGCTTTAGAATGCTTCATCTGCCAATCAACACCACAAAACCCCCCTCCCAGGATTTCTCAGGGAGCGCTTTAAAGAGCCCCTTTTTAAAGACCGCAGAGCTGTGGTATAGGGCTTAGGACGGCAGCCCCTCTCTCTCTCTCTCACTCTCTACTCAACTCTGGACTTTGATGGAGTTGAGTTGTCTACTGAAAGACTTTGTTAAAGTGCGACCCTCCCTTGCCATTGCCCAGGCTCTGCCTCACTTTGTTTAACTGCTGTTTAGTCGTCTCCTCTCTCTTATCTCAATGAGTGTCTTTTTGGGGAGGGAGAAAGGGGGCTACCATGGCTGGCTCTTGGCTCACTACAGCCGAGTATGGAATGCGGTAGTAGTTAGGTTCTTGGCAAAGGCCATTTGCCTAGTGGAACGTCTGGCGGCGTCGGTGTGGAAAAGGCTGCATTGTTGTGCTGGACGACCCGGCTAACAGTTAGTTGGGGACTGGGGTGGTAGTGGCAGAATGAAGGTCAGCCCTGAGAATGCTTCACTCCGTTGGCCTTATCGCCATGGTGCCCGAGCGTGGGTTTGTTTGAGGATCCCAGAGCTCTGTGTCACAGCACACATTGAGCTGCGACCAGGATTCTCTTCTTCTTTTGTTTCATTTGTCTTCTTGGTTTTCCCCCTTTCTTCTCCCCGCACCACCTCACTCTTTCCCCCTGCAAGTTGGATAATATTCTTGCATGTGGGTATGTGTGTGAAAATGAGTATGTCTTGTCTGTATTTGTGTGTTCCTTTTTGTAGGTATAGATTTTGTTAGTGTTCATTCCTAAAACCTGCTGTGTGTATGTGTGCACACAGGTTTTAGTGTGTGTGTGTGTGTGTGTGTGTGTGTGTGTGTATGTGTTGGGGGTTCATCTTAAATGGAAAATCTTCTGCTCCAGTCTCACCTCAGTGCTCTCTCCCTTTTTTTCCATTCCTCCATGTCATCCCCCTGCTCTTCCCTGTGTTTGTTTGACACTTGTCTTTGTGTGGAACAGAGAAAGAATTGAAAAAACAACATGCCACAAATCTTTTGGAGGGCTTTCCCTCTTTCTTTACGGCAGCGTGTTTACGATTCCTGGGCTTTAAGGATTTCTTTATTTTTGAAACCACCGCTCATCCAAAGCCGCCGGTTGGTGTTTTGTCTCTGCCGAGTGCCAGTAAAGGTGGAGATGGCTGGCTTTGACAGGAACTGGCATACTTTACATAGCTTTTGGGTAAACGACTCATTGAAGAACAGACATCTTTGTAGTTGGAACGCTGATACTGTACCTCTGGGGAAAATAAAACTGTAATGTGTCGAATGAATGAATACAAAATACTACACCGTGGTGAATTACGGATAACAACGTGGTTGCCCATGTATGCATTGGCTAACTTGGTATAATGTCCAACATACAGTTAAATGCTGTAGAAGTTTTGGTTTGACAGCAATATGTCCCATCGTTCCTAAAGGAGCACATAATGCATATCGTTGTGGCACACTATGCATGACTAATGCCAGTATTATTGTGAAACACAGATTTTTATGTTGAAACAGAAGGGGACACAAGTTAAGACCAGCATAGCCCTTCTGGAGACATCTGTCTACGGTATGCACACTGCAGCGTTTGGACCAGATTAAGCTCTAATTAGGTCGTTCCACACACTTGGAATGAGAATACCACATTACTTTGCACACACATTTCCATGAGATATTCTCAGAGATTGCTGGAATAAACTACCCAGTGTCCATGTACTTGCATTGAGATATAAGAAAATGGATTACACTTCTCAACCACCATTTAATGCAATTTAGAGTTCATTTAATTAGATTCCATGTGCAAAGATGAATGCTGGTTGCTTCAAATGTTATAGATTAACTGTGATATCATCTCAAGTTTTTCTTAAACCCTACACCAAAGCTTGATAGTCCAGGCTGTCATTCAGGCTAACTAAACCCTATTCAGAGTCATTTCCACCACAAGTGGGAACTGAGGAGCAAAGGCTTTGGTTTTGCGTGGATTAGAGTGTCAGATTAGTCCACAGCACCAAAGTAAGCTCTCAGAGAGTAGTGTGAGTTTCCCAGAGCTCAGGCATCTCATGAGCTAACATCAGGGGTAGGAGAAGCCCCCCGTTCCCAATCTGAGCTAATCCTTAGTCCATAGAGGGCCACTTCTGCAACACCATGCATTGCACAGGTGGTTCACATTTCAAGTTGGTCTGACCTGTTTGGACTAGTGGGCCGGTTTAAAGGAACTGCTGGTAAGGGGCAGGATTTGATAGTCTTGGGATGAGAACATTAGGGGTGGGAATCACCAGATGCCCCGATGCGCCGATCGATAGTTAATCGATCGCGGATGGCGTCGTTCTCTTGAATGGATTAAAAACAAATTGTTTAAATGCTCGCCGCACATTCGCCGAAATGCGATAATAAAATACCGATACTTGGCGTCCGTGTATCGATATAATATTGCCACGCAAAATATCGCGATACTATGCTGTATCGATTTTTCCCCCACCCCTAGAGAACATGTACGGTAACTTCTCTTAACCTTGCTCTTCATGGAAGACAGACATAAATGGCTACACTTTTCAGTGATTTATGGTACTTTGTCTTGACCATTCATTTGCCTTTCATTACAATTTATATTTCCACTTATTTTTGCAATACCTTTTCATTTATATTAGATTTTTAAAACCATTTAAATGCATTTGGAATATTTGTCCATAGCTCAGAATAGTGAATAACTCTTCTTTTATTCAATGTAGTGGGAGAAAAATTAGGAGCACCATGCAAACCTTAAGGTAAAGCTTTACCCCCACAGTCAGAGGTCACCCACGCCTTTTGTGGTCAAAAAGTTCTGTGAACCATAAGCAGGGAGCACAGGGGGAGGGCTGGACTCGCTAATGGGATGCTTTCTGGTGTTGCTCAAAATCTCACCCTCCGCAAACCTACGCCTCTCGCCAATTATTCCTTTTGGCTAAGATTTGTCCTTGCAATGTGTCAAAGAAATGCAAAGATGTTGTGGCCCCAGTCTCTGGGTCTCCAAATCACATGGGTGGTCAGTTTGAAGGCTGACACTGACCGACCACCCTCAGACCCGCCATCAGTGACACCGCACAGCCCTAATCTATTTGCCAACGCCATCATTATCATTAGTCTCTTGAGGCCCACTGAGGGTCAGGGCTAGTTTGTTTGGTTACTTAGGCCCACGGTGACAGTCCGAAGAGAAGAGGAGGGTCATTGTAATTCCAATGATGATCCTCCATTAGTCGTTGTTATGTGACTGAAGATGCGAGAGCCCTGTGCCAGGATCACACATCTGTTCATGTGTATGTGTGTCTATGTGCACATTTGTGAGTTGCACAGCGTTGTTGTCATGCCATTGTCAAATGTGAGTTGTTGGCAGATGTGGGACCAAGTTGAATGTACTTTCAATGTTGGAGTCTAAAGTAGATTGTCTTTTCCAAGGCACATCAATATTCTTCACACTTAAACTTAATTTTGGCATGTCTGTGTGAGTGTATATTTTCTTTAGCGTGAGGTGTTTAGAGAACAATCTCAAGGACAGTTTGAGCAAATGTGCAACTTACCAAGATGGATCCTTCGCTTTAGACATTTTGTGATCATGTCATTTAAAATCACAAATCTACAGAAATTTCTCGTATAGATCATTTCCTTCCACACATGAGCACACCACCGCTACATTAAATATGTATAAAATAAAAACTTGATTTAGTCATGTTTCAAGACCTACATGGCAGGATTCAGAGGATTTACAGATGGTAGTAGTAGAAGGACAAAGGAAGTCGACGGACGAGCGGGAGGTACTCAAACATCTGGACCCTTCAGAGACCTACTGTATCTCCTGGGAGAGGAACCAGCATCAGCATTGCATTTCATAAGCACCAGAACCCGGCAATTAGTTCAGCATGGCTTACATCTCGCCCCGTCTCTCTCCCTGCGGGACAGACGACCAATTAGGCCTGTCGAGAGGAGGAGGGCAGGAGGAGAAGAAGAGCGAGGAATGAGAGAAATGTAAACCCAAAGTGAAAGAACCGTGGGGAAATGCCAGCCGCGCGCCAAATAGCAACGGACAACTTGGGAGTCAGCGCGGGGGTTTAGTCGGGAGCCCCCTCAGACGGGCCCCCGACAAGACGCAGTTGTTTGAAATCCTCATTCCAGTGCCGTTCCACAAGGAATGGGCAGAGTTGAGGCTGAAACGCTAGTGGGGTGAATCCGCCCTTGGAGAAAGTTATTTTTCTTTTGTCCATATCTGATGTGTGTGGCATGTTTGCGGTATAGGTCATAGGATACAGTACATAGTACCAACAGAAAGACCACCACATCTTGGCAACACTTAAAGTCTACCATACACATCATACACACCGCCCTCTTTCCCTTCCCAACTCCCACGGTACCATCATAGAGGAGTCACAAAATAAATACCGGCTGTGTTGAAGTCCAAAGTACTGCCCAAGTCACTTAGAACGATGATAGAACCTTGTTAGAATTTGACAAGTTTTTTTCAGACAGACTCTTTATTAAATTCTCAACTGTGTTAGCACTTGAGGGTGGTTACCTCGTAATACTGTTCAAGCAAAATTTGTAATATCTTCAACCTGGATCACAGAATTATTGAGGGCCATGCTCTGTCTCTGTTGGGAATGAAAGTTCCATCTGTGGTGGATTTTTACCACATATCTGGGTGGAAGGTGGTGGGGTGGGAGCGCTCCTAATAAAACCTGTAATATTTTTGGGTCCCCGGGGGGGAGAGCGCTTTTGATGAAGTGTGTGCGAGCCTTCGCACATTTCGCTGCCTCCATAGCATCGGCAAAAAACAATGATTATCCTCAAGGGCCAGAATCAGAAACACATGTCTATCACAGTATGCAATCTTTGTCAATAAAGCCCCGGTGGCTGTCAAACGCATGTAACCCGCATTAAGTCATCATGGGGAAGAATGGAAATGTGATGTGATGGGGAAGGCATCCGGGCCCAATCTAAGATCAAGGGTTTTCTAAATGAGCAGTGAGAAGTATAGGCTTTTTACCTTTTTCTCCAAGTACCTTTCCGGGTCTTCGGCCTGCGCTCTTTTTCGTTCTCTCTGACTTTGTCTGAACTCACGCTTGGGAAATCCTTGAACTGGTTTGGATGCACCTTTATGAGTTTGACTTTCACGAAACCTATAAGGAATCACTAAGGTCACTTTCACCTTTACGAAGGCATTTCATAATGAGGTGTCAAAACAAAGTAAACCAAGTTTTGTTTTTTATGTTGCGGCCTTTCATCAAAGCAAATGAGCTTGCGTTCCTGTCTTGGTCTCGGTAACTGACCTCTCTTTGTCTCTCTCTCTCTCCTTTTTTTCCCTCAGGGATGCTGGTGGTGATCGTTCTTCTCCTGATAGCCATTGTAGTGATAGCTGTTTGGCCTGTGTAGGCCCTAAGGAAGGGGCAGCGTGGTTGGGGCTCGGTGACAGCGGGACTGTGCTGGATGACCACCGATGATCCAGATGGAACCTTCTGGGGAGGATGCTGGACGTATACTCTTCACCTCGTAATCCAGACTGTTAGATATGACACATACATACCACAGATGGACAGACAGACCTACACTCAAAACAAGGGAGGCGCTGCTGTGTCTAAGCAGGACTAAAAGACTATTTCCGACCAGTTCCGATTTTCCAGCAATGCACAGTTCTGAGTTGTGCTGTTGAGGACAATGTCTGTGTTGGAATAGGACACAAGCGACTCCACAAACGACATATTCCATTTTGTTTTGACCAGGGGTAAAACATTTATCAACTCTCTGCTTAGTGAAATCAAGGTCACTTGTCATACATTAACGGCATAAATATTTGAACTAATTTTCAGTAGGACCTCCCACAGGCTGAATGTTCCTTCCAGAAGTCTGCCTGACCAGGTTCTGACTTGGTACAACATTCTCTCTCTCTCTCTCTTATTTACCCTTGTATCACTTTTGCTGCTGTAATGTTATCATTTGTCTTCAGGGGGTTTTATAATGTTTATAGAATAGCGCTCAGCCAAAATAAACAGCGCAGCGGTGTCACTAACACGGTTGTTTTCTTTCCTTGTAAATCAGCTCAACCCTAATGGATGTGTTATATATAATTTATAATAAATTACATTTCAAGTAATTTTTTTTCCCCTCGGACTCCCTCCTGTCTGTGTTTGTTTCTCAGTATTCGATCTCGAGGGACTACGATGTTTTTTTTTTGTGTTATTCAGACTTTGTGCCCTTTGCCAACGTTTTCACACTAGTATTGTATCAATGCGCCATATTGTTTGTGCAGCTTATTTGTATTATGTTGTCTAATTTAATGTGGAAAAAACATAAGCGCTGACAAAGTTCGGGGGCAGAATATCTATATATTATTATATATTTCAACAATTTTAAATATATAATTTAATATGATATAAATGATGAACAAGATAACAATAATGAAGTACGTACTTTGATAAAGGAATCATATTAGTTAACTTAATTAACTCTATCCAGTATATAAAATATACAAAAAGTGTTGTAATTGAGTAAAAAAGTTATTGTAATTGTAAAAATAATTGATGGGAAAAACAGAATCCTCACACTATATACACTATATATATATTCAATTATTTCAGAAGACACAAAAGGCTTTTTTTCTTTTTTCAACATAAGTTTATTTCAACTGGAAATTTGAGTTAAGTTCTACCAGGTTTGTGTGTTCAGTAGTTATTATTTCCTTCTTGTACGGCAACCATCTAAACAACCACAAATGAGTAAAAAAACAAACAAAAAAAACACAAAAAAAAGTTGAAAAAGACATAATAAAATCCACAATGTCTCGTGTCATTAAATATATTCATATATAATAACCATAATATATTAGTACACATCATAAAACGCATTGCAAAACAAGGCATTGCAATGTTGAGAGCAAAAGATTTACAATTCATAGTATGAACACAAAGCAAAGCTTTGAATGGTAAGTGGGTAGAACTTTCAAACATGGAGCATTACAAACCGTTGCAGTGGACGTCAGAACTAAAATGGACGCTGAGGGGCTACAGAGACAGACGAGAGGTTGGATTACAAAATATCTTGTGCCAAAGACAAACATTTATTAGATTTTCATATAACAACAAAAAGCGGAAGTGTGTAAATATATGTGGATATCAATTTATTTAATCTTCGCACGAGAATACCAGCACATAGAGAGGCCGCGACTTTGTAGCAATCTGCTGTCTCAAAAAAATGGAATTGGCCATAGGTGCTGCAATCCATTGATTAGTTGAAGAAAAAAAATCAACTATTCACTGTTTCCACAGCTATTGGAGGCGAAGGTTATCTGGAGAGGACAGATCACATCAGGCCTTTTTCTAATTGGTGTTTTAATGAGCCAAAAACTCTCTTCCATCATTGTGATTCAGGATCAAATTGTTAGTGTTTGTTAACCGTTTTTTTTGGGACCCTTCAGTTTCGGTTTGCACTGCCAACACACGCTGAATGTTTTTACATTTAAAGGAATAATAATCCAAAGCCCCAAAACACACACCGATAAATTAAAACAACCCTCATATTGTGTGATCAGATAAACTCCAGACATTTTACAAACTCTTAAGCCGGTACCTTTTTAGCGTGAGCAGACTGCAGAATGCTTAGAAACGGAGGGAATGTGGTTCGAATTAAGCGACGGTGTAATCAGATGATTGAACTACAGTCTCTCTCTCTTTTGCGATTCCTCCGACTCTCCTCTCCTGGAAAAAGCATTTTGAGGAGAATTAACCTGACAGCTCAATGGGAGAGTGCAGCTGCCACGGTCACGTCGGCTCCTTTGCGTGAATTTACAGTCATCCATTGTTTTCACAAAAGATCGCAGGGACTGTCGCTGGAATGGTGTTTATCACGACTGTGTCAGAAGAGGAATGCTCTTAAGAAACAGCATTGAAAGTTTAGTAAAAAAAAAAAAGAAAATGTAAAAAAAAATACAATCCTGAATGTTCTTTTTATGCTTGATATAGGTAGACTTTGCGATAATATTACAGGGAATGTATACAATTTGTGTCATAGCTAAGGAAATGATTTTACTTGTAATTTGCCCCGCACTACAATCTATACTCAATTGAGGTTAATGGAAGGTTTTTTCACAAAAAGTACTCCTGATACAAATTACATGGTCAGTAGATCCTCTTTTTGCACAATGAAGGGAGGTCAATTACAAAGATATTCCACATCAACGTTACTGATTTTCTTTTTGTATAGGTAGGGGAAGATTTGACACAATTCATTTTTAAGCATATAAGCATATGGCAAATAAGGTAAAATGTCCCATGAAGCACAAATACATATCACGTACTATATGCAGACTAATTTAGCAAATCATCACACAATTCCAATGTGGTTGTGTTTATACTGTGCATCAAGTGTCAGCTGAGCTGATTTTGGATTTACGTCATTTACGAAAGGAAAAACAAAAAAATACATCGACTATAATTTCAATTAAGAGCAAAAAATCGCCGTGATGGAAACCCATACATTATTCTTAATTCTTTTGTCTCCGACTTTTGTTTTGTAATTTGTAATTGGTTCAAACGCAAAATCTCTGTCCTTACAATATTCTTCTAATTTTAGAATGAATTTATTTGACACCAGGTGCATTTGTAAAATTTTTAAAAAAAGATCACAGTATTACACAAATCAGTGTCCAAAGCAGTTTGTCATTTGGAGAATAAAAAGGAAAGATGTTAGTTCATTGAATATTACCGCCGTCATACAGGGACGGTGTGATGGGGCACGTGAGGCAAAACCCTTATGAGGTGAATGAATAAAAAAATGTAATTTATTATAAACTATTCTAATTATTCTTTATTTTAATCTAACCCTTAGTCCTCTCTACATAAATAGCCACTTGCTTAGCCTGGAACTGTCAAACCCCTGAAAGCCAGAGACCTGCACAACAACACAATTATTATTTTATGGCACTTCTTAATTCAATAAATGCAACCTGTATGTTCACCATTCCGAGCAGTAGAAGTTGGGTTGTATTAATTAGAGCAGTGGAGGGATGTGGTGGAACAGGCTGGTTTGTTATTTCAGGAAAAACACAAACCGTGCGGAGACGAAACCGCTGCAGCTAATGAAGTGACTGTGTCACCTCCGCAGCAGAAAACGTACATTAAATTTCAACCGAAAATATAATGGTTTCATACTGATATAAAGGAAAATGAACACAGATAACTTGCGTATACTGGTAATAGGTGCAAACTCGGCAAATCCACAAGAGACAAATCTCGAAAATAAACAAAGAAAACCAAATCTGCAAGGTGAGCTCCTTCAACAAAACAAAAATAGTTCACTAGAAAAAAACAAAACAAACAAAAAAAATCATCCTAAATAATTCTCTTCATGCTTCTACACGAAAAAGCAGCAACATTTACAGTCTTATTTTGTGTCCATATTCTTCTTCCGTCCGTCTCTCTTTCTCTCTCTCTCTCTCCGGTTTTGTCGACGCCTCCGTCCATTGAATTCCTTTCACACGCTTCTCTCC
>OMKR01000296.1:0-14780 GCA_900302355.1 Cyttopsis rosea
TTTCTTCCTCCTTAGAACCTGGCATGAGCCTGGTCTCTGACAGCTGGAAAAGATGACAAAAGACTTTCACTGTGACCAGGGGTGCCTCAAGCGGTGAAGTGTCAGACTCAGACCTAGCGTACGCTCCTGGTTCTGGTGTGCGGCATCGAAAATACTAGGATTACATACCGCAAGGAAAAGCAGAAATATACTGTACAGCGGATAGTCTTCCTGGATCTGATCCTGTTTGGGGGAGAGACGAGTGTAGCAGTTGGGAGAGTGGGATAAATGAGTTCCGAAAAAAAGAACGGCCTGTTGGTTATGAAAGTAATTATATGTGAGGTGCCAGAGCGAGGCCAGTTTAAGTATACTTTATGTATTTGGGTCAAGTTTGAGCACACCTAATTTGTTACAAACGACTCTCTTTCCTTCTCCATAAGATCACGACGAATGCGGCGTGTACGGCTCGTGCAGCCAAACGTGCATGAACACCTATGGGTCGTACAGATGTAGCTGCACGGAAGGATACATCCTGCAGCCTGACAGGACGTCCTGCAAAGCCAAACAAGGTAAGCGGCCAACCGGCTTCACAAGACAACGTCATCTGCATAACGTGTGCATTTTTATCCCCTATTAATAACACAGCGTCGTTACAATCGGACCAAAGTTCTAGTTTGTCGTCTCCTTGGTTGTTGCCAGCTTTGGTGAGAGCAAGATTAATGCGGTTAACCAGTGACCACATCTATCACCCGCATGGGAACGGGTAGACGTGGTCAGACCGGGATAATGCTAAAATTAATGAGCGTGAGGCTGTAAGCTGGAGCAGTCTGGAGTGTTTTGTGCCGAGACAATACCCGACGTCACCTTGATTTATGTTAATGTCCGTTGCCGGAAACAAATCTGTCCCTATGAGTAAAATACCCTACTTAGAAATACAACAACCAATCGTAGCTATTGTGTTGCAGTGGTCTACAACTCACGGGTAAACAAGTTTAACCTTGCGCGGTGTGTATTTGTGTCGTTCGGCGAGCCGTGAAGTGAAATGGATTTTTTTTTCCTTTGGGGGGGGGGCTGTCACATATGGGTTGAAAATAGCTAGAGGCACAGCACACCTAGCTGGGGGAGAGAGCGACTGTTGCTGCTTTTAATCAACGTGACTGGTGCCCTACCAGGAATAAACCGAATATGATTACCCATAAACTTAACTGAACCCGGTGCTCGCACACATTAATATTAATTTAGCAGAGAAAGATTGCGGTGCACGGATAACTATGGGGTTACCATTAGTTGTAAAAACTCATGAATATAAATTTTAGATAGTGCTCTCTGAGGCCTCAAGATGGGGAGCAGTAGGGTATGAAAAACATATTAAGGTGTTCAGTGTTAGATTTGAGTTAAAACTCTGCGGCACAAATTGTCTTTTTGGGATTTAATCTTGATTTAATCTCTTTTTTTCTATTCCTCAGACTAAGGTAAAATGTTTTATTACCTTTTTCTTTTTTTTTTCTATTTGCACACCTCGCATGAATGTCTGCCATTGCAGCAACCGATTGCGGTGTAGCACCTGCTCTTGGTAACCACTTTCATTTCAGTATTAGGATCATTACTGGATCATTTCTGACTTAAAGGTATGTGATATCGAGCTCAACGGTGAGGTTCCGGAAGTAAAAACGCCATTCATATTAGAATTGAGGTTTGATTATGAGTCATAATGTCGTAACCATCTAAGGTAGATTCACCACGAGCTGGGAGATTGTGAAACGATGGTATATGCTCCTGTAGAAGCCACAAGTCCGTATGATATCAACCTTGTTTTAAGAAAAACATGTTTTATTTGTGATGTCATGGAGAAGTACTACACTACCCACAATCCTAAAGTGTAACAGCGACGTCTCTGATTGGTGGAGCTCGATACTGACGTCAGCTCACTTGACGTTGGCAGTGACGTCACGGCGTTGGCTTGTCTGTTTACTGCTACCACTCGATTCTATGTTTACGGTACCTGTACCACAGAGCCACCATGATTTCAACACTGTTATTAACAAACACTAATAATGACAAAGGTTAAATTCAAGAAGAAGACCTAAACTCGTTAGGTTGGAAGTCATTGGAGTGAAACCATTTGTAATGGTTTATGGGATGAGTAGTTCCTTAAAAATTATGTACGCAATGTTGTTGTACCTTTGGCTTTGTTTCCGTTTTCCAAATTTTTTTTTTGCTCCAAATCAAATGTTTTATGGTCACGATAATGGTCACGGTCCTCTGGTAGCTGGTTGGCTTGGTTCCAGGCTTAAAACTCTTTATGTAACGATTTTCTGAAACGTCAATGGAAACCGGAGCCGTTCAAAAAGTGGGCACTGTTGAGCTCTATACTCTATACTATTTATTTAAATACTATTTTACTATTCTATATACGTATTAACACTCAATATATCTACACACCGGAGAGCATATCCATGAAGTTAACTTAAAGTCACATATATTTTTATAGCCGTTGAACACGTCCACAGTCTCAAAGGACTTTACATGCAAAGAAAAGTGAGTTTGACTGTAGCCCCTAACCCCCTATGCAAGAATGAAAATATCCATCATCCTGCAACAGGACCTGAGTGCACATGCAGAAAGGCCGACAATGTTAAAGCTGCAGTAAGCGATGCTAATGAAACGAAGCAGGAGACTCCCTGTAATGTGAAGGATTGCTAAATACTGCCAATTCCCCATCGACTGCTGCATGTGCTCTTTTCAGCTACTGTAACTGGCTATTCTGCCCCTTCTATAAACCTCAAAATGGTGAAGTGTCCCTGCATGAGTAAACAATGTGGCTGGTAAAGTCTATCTAAGAAAAACAAAAAAAAGATTTGTAAGGTTAACGATGCCAAGACAGTGAAGACGCTGATGTTTTTGAACAGCTTTGTGAGGTGTCACACCTCCTTGCTGTGCAAGATTGGTTATCACACCTGCTTCTCAATAGATTCATTCTCAGCGACCCTGTGCTTTTTGTAATTGCTCGCCCACCGTAGGTTGAAGTGAAGTGCAAGTGCAGGTGTCAGGGCGAGGGACAAAAGTCAGAGTTGTCATTTCCTTGAATTTTGCAGCTTTAAGCTGGAATCACTGTGGAGTCACCTGCCACAGTGTAACTTTGAATGATAGCTGGTATGGGAGCCTGGACAAAACTCTGTCCCTTCCAACAGAGCAGGGGAATGAAGGTTGGCTCTTTAACAGTTGGTTCATAGGGATAAACGTAGTTGTTTTGTCAGCAGACATTCTGATGTATTGCCCATATTAGGAGCCCTGGACCCTGATTTGAACTTGAGTGGGAGATCAGGATGAATACCTGGGGTTTTTTTGGGGTAGGGGTGGGGACGGTGGAACTCAGGCTGTTCAGGGAGTGTAAGCGGTCAATTTAGCCCATGGAGCAGGTTATGTCAACTTTACCTGGCTCCACCCTTCTGTAGCTCACAGCAAGGGTGGAGGATTGAAAAAAGAGAGTTTATCTTCCACATGTCCTTATTTTTATGTTGCTTAATTTGCTATGTTAGTGCCAATTAGAGAGCTGAACTAATCTAATCATACAAGACGAGTGCAGCCACAGCCGTGGATACATTTTCCTCGTCAAGCTTCTAGACAATCCTCAAAACATTCCTGTGTTTGGTTGTTTTTTCCCCTCTTCGTTTCAGGCCCTGGCGACGGTCCTCCTGCGCTTCTCATCGGAGGACCCAATCGCATCGTCACTGCCCAGCTTAACGGGTCCGGGCTGCAGCCGCTGAGGTCGCTGAATGTAAATGGGAGCCTGGCGCTGGATTTCCGGCACAGCCAGGAGACGGTGTGCTGGGTGCTGTCAACAGAGTCCTCTGGGCAGCTTCGCTGTGCTAAGATGAGGAATCTGCATGGATTCACACAGGAGCAGGAAATCAAAACGCTCCAAAGTGTGCAAAGTGCGTTCTCAGCCATTCGCTTTTCCCCTCCTCCGTCACGGCCTCTTGTCTCACACTCCGCCTCTCTCTTCTGAGGGATCAACTGTCTTTCCATTCATGCTGCTACTTTCCAGCCGTGGTATTAGACATTCGAGGATTGCTTTGCTATTTTTTAACCCAGACCTTATAATAGTGTTCTAAAAAGTGTAATATTATGTTCATAGCGCAACCTCACTGAAGGCTAAAAAAGCATTAATTCTCCTTTTGGAAAACAAGAACCTCACATCATAGTCCTGCTCTATTTAGTGTATAAATGAACATATTTTAAATAACATCGGTATCACATTTTATTCACAACTACTTTTTGCAATTGTCACAGTAATGTTGGCTACAGTGGATTGATAGTAGGAAGGGGGGCAACTTTGCATTTCTTGTCTTGTCTCGGAATGAGTGCAGATGTAGCCAAAAAAGCGAATTTGCAAACATTTCTTTAAGGCTGCATCATTTAATAAGGCCTGGGATGAAAAATAGTGAAACTAGCCTATCATTTAGAGAGAGATGCGTTCTACTAGTTTATTCATCTATTCCAGTCATTCTCCATAGATGTCTATATACTTATTTGCATTAATGGAACATGCATTTTCATACATTTTACATGCATGTCTGATGTCAACTGTGTGTTGTCCCTCTTGCAGATGTGGAACACATGGCCATAGACTGGCTGACCGGAAACTTCTATTTCGTAGACCGGGTGAGCGACAAGATATTTGTCTGCGACCGCAGCGGGGACACTTGTGTCACCATCCTGCACCTAGACCTGGTGAATCCCAGAGGAGTCGCTGTGGATCCTCTAATGGGGTATGTAGTCCCGTCTCGCAGAGCGCTCCCCAAGATTAATTTGTCACCACGTGCCTTTTGTTGAATATAATAACTTCATTGCATACACTGGAGAGGGGGAGGTGATGATGGTGGTGGTGGTGGTGGTGGTGGTAGGGTGGAGTATGGTTGCTCTGACTTTCAAATCCGCTGCCTTTTTCTTGAGGAATGCAAGCTAGTTACAATGAAAGAATTTTAATGATTCCCGCCATCCTCTTCCTCTGTAATTCTGGCGGCGAGCCGGCGATGCTCCAGACAGCTCCTCACTGTCGAGACTTTCATTAGTATGCGCTGATTTCATCCAGCGTCCCACTGAAGCAAAGCCCCCCCCACCACCAGGACTTTCCAATTGAGAATTTGGTCTATGGTGCAATCATAACAAAGAATCAAGCCGCTCTCGAGAAAATAAAAATGCACACTGAGAACTGCTGAAACACTGAAAGGCTTCAGTGAAACAATAATAACAATAATAATAATAATAATATTAATAAACAAATTCAGTGTGTCTGCGTCTACAGGGGAAAGAACAAGAACTGAATCTCCCAGTGCTCCGCCTGCCTATTCTAGCCATCAGCTGCTAAAAGGGCTTTTTGTCCTCACATTCCCGGTATACGGAAGCAGGGAGCTCTAAAGGTGAAGCAGAACCGCTATATTCATGAGGATACAAGGACAAGCAGCCGGCTCAGATTCAGAGCAGGTTTTTTTTCTTAGCTTTTAATGAGACATATCATGGAAAGAGACATATATCAGCGCTGGAGCTCACAGCTGAGCAAGGACCGTTCGCACGGCAAACATCATAACAATAAAAGCATCCGGCCACTCTTTCATCCCAATTGCATTAGAGGGCTTTCATGACCCTCCCGCTATATAATGGCACCGCAATATGCACCTTAGATCTTACATTTCCTTTGGTTATTGACGATGGACCACATAGCTCCCTTTGTAGGCTCATAAAGACCTTTGAACTATTTACCCCTAATCTTATAAAGATAGAGAGTTAATAAATCCATTTCACTCAATGAAATGTTTTAATGGAATGTTATTCCTTTTTGCAAACGTTCATGTTGACATGAAACTGCCAATGGAATCACCCGTGTCCCTCTCTCACAAGACACGTGCACTTATGTATGTATGCACACTTGGATGTTGTACTGTGTATATAGAAGTGTGGATGGAGAAAGCCCAGAGCCACAGGGGATCCTGGCACCGGCGCTGCTGGCGAGATTGGCTTCATAAGGCACGAGTATTTTTCAAGGCCTCTCTATCCCTCTAATTGGTGAGACATGGGTACAGCTGATTCTGGGGAAGGGAGGCTGAGAGAGGTCTGTCAGCCCAGAGCAATGGAGTGAAAACAAAATAAATTGGGGAGGTGTGAGATAGCGGCACAGTGCGAGTCACAATGTTTACAGAATATGTTCTGGCATAGCACCAGTTTTTAATGCTGGTTGATTCTCTCCTTCTCTCTCTCTCTTTCACGCACTCACCGTGCTTTCATGGATAAGGAATTTTGTCATTAACTTTGCCGCCCAGTAATCTAGTTCATGGGCGGCCGAGAAGTTCTTTAGAGATACATATGGACAGTTTGACAGAGGGAAAGGCTGAAGTCGTTTTATCCAAGCCCACATTGGAGCATTGCATTGCAGCCCAAGCTAAGTGCATTCCAGGTGGCTGGACAGGATGTACCTTGTTGTGCTCCGCAAGATTAATTAACCCGCAAACAATGAACAAAGAAAGTACTCTATGCCATGTTCATTTACGCTGGTCGCACTCCTCAAATGGAATTGGCTTGGCATGAAGGGCAAGCGGCTTGTATTCAGGGTGGAGAGTTTTGTCGTGCTCAAAAGGACACAAAACCATAACCATGATTGTAAATACTCAAACAGCACAAATGCTCCATAGTTGCAACTGATACACTGGATATTTTTCAATAAAAGTGGTGACTTTGGTTGGCAGGTTCATAATGAAGACAGGATACTGCCTCATTGATGTAGGCAGTTGACAAAAACTACACACACCGTATGAAATACAATACAGTCAAAAAAAGTCACTTAGTGCAGTATATACTAAATCTATATCTATATCTGTACAATATTCTGTTTATATAGTTTTCTTCTTTCCAAAGACATACTTGTTATGTTAGAGCCATTCAACCCATTTAAACAAGGGGTGAGATTGAGCGAGCTTGGTCCTTTCTGATTGGTAGGCTCTCGGAATTAGTACACATGGAGTGTCATAACCCTGTCCACAAAATAGCTGACCTTGAAAAGTTAAGAATGACAGTGACTACCACTTCCATGGTGACTTTCCCCTTTCTATAGCTGCCAGCCCAGGTTACCATATGAAATATACAAAGCTGTTCCAGAAAAAGCACTTGGGAGTTCATTTCCCCAATGGAAAAAACAAGCGCTGTACTTTGTCACAGCCTCAACCTGCATCTGTCTCAAAATATAGTTTGCTATTATCAGCGGTTCCCAGATGTCTAGGGTTTTGTCCTCCAGCATGATTGTCTCCTGCTTTGATTAGAGTGACATCACCATGGTAGTCTGAGTAGAGCACTCGAGCATGAGCATGGAGGAGCCATCGCCCATGTTCATGAGTGCAATTATTTTCTACCAACTTCTTTCAGCAGCTCAGTATCCTTTCCATTATCTTCTGACCCTCAAGTATGAAGCGTACTTCATGAGGTTTCCATTTTTCATGAGTGGAGATAGGCATCAAGATAATGATTTGACGATATCATAGGGAAGAAGGAAAACACCGAAAAGGTTCCAGGGTTCCACTTATTGATTGGTAGTACTAACAAGCTCCATCTTCTTCAGGGTTCCATTTTGGGAATTAGAGATGCAGTGTTTTCGGTGGTTGTAAGCCACACACTGTGTATTCAGTCGAGGCTGTTCACTCCCAATGTCCAACATGGACCACACTGTATCCGCAGAATGTGTAAGTCTAGCATCAGCAACGTCTATATCCCAGAAAGCCATCATTTGTATGCCACGTAGACACGCACCTGTACAGGGAGTAGGGATTTCTTGCTGACGCGTGCTATTCTTCTCCACTGCCTGCGCTGGGGAGGTGAAAGGCCACACCATCTCTCCCCTGACTTGACTTGTACAGATTAAGTAGACTCCCTGCCGCTCTCTCGGCTGCAGCTCATTATCATTGGAAGCTGTCGGCTCACTGTCCTGTAGCCGGAGAAACTCACAGAGCCACACACATCGAGTGTGCCTGCGCATCAATTAGGTGCCAACCTGAGTCAAATAACAAGTTGAATATTGATAAAAATTGTTTATCTCATCACTTCATTTATTCTGCCTGTACTCATTTGTAAATCATTTTCAGTTATAGTACGTTTGTCGCCTACAAATCTGTTTCATCTTTTCCTGTAAAATACTTAAAGCTGCATTAAGCAACATTTCATCCGAAGTAATGTCAAGGATTGCTAAATATGGCCATCACCCTCAGAATCATCTTCCCAGTCTGCCGCTATATGTGCTTTCAGCTAACTGTTTTCTTTTTGATGGTCCCTGAGCACATATCTAACGGGCCTATTCTGCCTCTGCTATAACACCATAGCAAGCAGCTCACTTGATGGTACGGCTACTTGTTCAGATCATAATTTGTTGTTTTAACGATGCCAACACCGTCAAGACGGCAATGTTTTTGAACAGTTTTGTGTGGTATAGTACCTCCTGGCTAGACATGACAGGTTATTACCCCTGTTGCAAGTGTTTCTCCATCAATTCATTCTCAGCAACCTTGGGCTTTTTGTTAGTTTATAGCCACCATAGGTCAACAAGAAATCATTCCTCAGAAGACGGCGCAAGAGGGGAAGAGGGCAGAAATCTGAGTTTGTTTACATCAATTGTCAGTTCCTTTGAATTTTGCTTCATGCAGCTTTGAGGTTATTTAGTCTTCTGTTAGTTTTGTCGGTGCCTGACTTGTCTGCTCACTATTCTAATATAATTTTGAAGATGCTTTGCCATTGTGAGAACAGCTGCCTTCTTTGCAGTAATCCTCTAAAACATTAAAGATTGTCGTGGAAAGGATTGAAAAACCTTAAACTGCATCCCCATTCATAGAATTTTGAAATTATGCTGACCCATCTGCTTGGCTGTACACTCAGAATGATGTTCTTCACCGATTACGGGAACGTGGCCAAGGTGGAGCGCTGCAACATGGACGGCACTAACCGGACACGGCTGGTGGATTATAAAACGGAGCAGCCCACCACTGTGGCGCTGGACCTGGTGAAGAAGCTGGTGTACTGGGCGGACGCCTACCTGGACTACATCGACGTGGTGGATTACAACGGCAGGAACAGGCACACCGTCCTCCAGGGGAGTCAAGTGAGTGATGCAGACCCATTTTGGGCACACGCAGGTGGAACGTTGTATAGACGATGTTAGATGTTAGGTTACTTGGCCAGGGGTGTTTGATGGAAACCTCTGCAATTGTAAAGGTCTTATTTCATCATATGAGAAAAAGGCATGGGTAATTTGATTCACGTGCCATTAAAAGGCCTACAAATTTACAGCAAAGAAATTTGAATTATATTTCTAAATACTGAAAGCATCACTCAACTCTGCACATCCTTTACTCCCTACTTCCCCCCCACCTGAACTCCTCCTGAACAGGGCTTGATGATGAGTTACAGCTAATGTGGAACACAGCAGGTGACAGATTTTGAAGTTTTAACATTTATTAATACAGAAAGGAAACTCTCAAGGCTTTGGACTGGGGAATGCAAGGTAAAAACTCAAAGCAGAACACTGTACATGGAGTTTGTCCACTATAAATGGGCTAGTCATTAGTCCCTCACCTGTAGTGCACTTTTGAAGCCTTTAATCATAAATGAATTACAGGAAAGTATTTTCAAAAGAACCCTGATTCAACTAGTGACTAATAACAGAAAAATGTTTTTTTTTCAAGTACCTCATTGTGTATTCAGGTGTTCTAGGCATAATAAATACTTGGAAAAGAGGAGCTTTACTGTGCTTAATCTACATGGTAAATGGAATAGAGTGATTCTTAAATGGTCAAGAATCTTGTAACATACTGTATATTGGCATTGACAAATGTTGTGCAGGGAGTTGACCAGTCTTCCCCGTTTCACATGATTCCCATAAAAATAATTTAAAATAATGCTTTCCTCTTCTTTTTTTAACAAATTTTTTTTATTTAGCTGCCCAATGAATGAGGTTTCTTTGAATGTTCTAATGATATTCAAGGCCGAAGCCACATCTGTGCAGAGTTATGGTTCACTGGGGCTATTTTTATAGCATATATATATATATATATATGATTTTCTGGGCTCCTTTTCGGACGCTTGTTTTTCGCTGCCCTTGATGTTAAGGTGCGGCCCAGTGGGCTTAGGCAAACTCCCAGTGAACACGACTCATCCAACCTCATCTGTTGGTGCATGAGAGTCTAGTCTGCTAAAAGAGCCATGGAGGCTATGCTGTCAGGGCCAGCTGAGTCCCACAGGAGCAGAGACCACTTCTTGGCCGTGTGTGAACTGCCACATGGACTCCCAACACACTAATCGAGCAAACATTGCCATTCCTTTACCATTGAGAAACGTATTGCTATGCTGCTGCTCTTTGTTAAAGGTGCAGTATGTAGAATTTAGTGCCATCTATTGGAACGGAAATGAAATATAATATTCATAAGTATGTTTTAATTAGTAGTAATAGTAATCCCATGAAAATAAGAATTGTTGTGTTTTTGTTATCTTAGAATGAGCCCTTTATACAGTACATGTACATGGGGAGTGGGTCGCCTCCACGGAGCGCGCCATCTTGCACTGCAATGTTGTTTCTACAGTAGTCCAGAATAGACAAACACTGGCTCTAGAGAGTTTTTTGCAAGTTTTGCCGCCACCGTAGATTCTCCTACATGGAGGGGAATTCAATTGGTTGGAATCTGCAACCTCACCGCTAGTGGCCGCTAAATTCTACACACTTCAACTTTAAATATATTTATTGAAAACGGGAATCTCACATTATAGTCATTCGCAACCAGTGCATGTTATCATGTTCCCGATCGCAGGGACTGCAATCTATTACTCATGGGAGTGATCGTCAGATCATCGCCAGGTAATCAAATCGAAAGACTCTGCATTCCCGAAGTGATGACAAGTGGCTCCGTCCCGCCCCCGTGGGTATATATCATGGCTCAACTTCCATTGTACCTGTTTTCTTATTTTGCGTGAGAAGAATTCCGAGAAATTCAAACACCTGTTTCACCTCTTGGCTCCCACTCGTGTCAGTCGGTGTGAGTCACCGGCTTGAGTACCGTTTTGGTGAAGCAGAAAAGAAAGAAGAAGATTCACCTGTTTATTCCTGGACGGAATTTCCATAGTGTTGTCGAGGAAGGCTTACCTGGACTGTGGACACCGCAGGATGAGAGGGGACCGCAATCTTTCCTGCGCCACCTGCCTAGGAAGGCAGCATGCTGAGGCACCAGGAGCTGGGATATCTGACCTTCCCTCTGGTGGAAGGGCCCGTCACTGGCTGCCTCACCCCAGGAGAGGGCTTCGGCCTAGGGAAAAACCCTACGCTCCCATCCAATGCAGCTAAACAGCTAGCAACGCTAGCAGAAAAGGCCTACTTGGAGCAGGAGCAAGCCCTGCTCCAATGTTACCAGGCCAAGCTGCTGGTGGAGCTGGTCGGCTCAGCCACAGTGAAGGAAGAGACCCTGGTGGAGCTGTGCAAGGCCATGGTGAGAGTGTACAACTCCCTAGATGACTTGCTCCTTTGCAGCAATTCCCAGGAAGGGAAGTCAGACAGGCGGCCAGTTTCTCAATTGTGGAGTCTGGCTTTTGCTGTAAACATGGAGAAAAGTGTGTTGACTCTGAGCCAGCACACCCCTTTTTTGGGCATGGAACTTGACTTGGTTTCTATGATTGCCCGCCTATCCCCAGCCAGGGTTCAGACCATCAAGTCATGCGTGTCACAAGTCAGACCCGGATGGCCAGTGAAATCACTTTTGTGTCAAAAACTGCTTTGTATGATGACATCAGAGGCCGCGTCACTACCCTATGTTGCGAGCCAGGACATTCCAGAGGTGGTACGTGGCCAGGTGTTTCCACCCAGAAAAGTACAAGCTCAGAGTGACGGTGTCACCGAGGTGGAAGAGAGCCTTATCAGTGTGGAGAAGCACAAGGTTCCTCCATGTGGCGTCCAGGCTGGGGAGCATATCATACCACTCTACCATCACCACGGGGTGGGGAGCCATCTACAACGGTGCGACAGCCAATGGGCGGTGGATTGCGACGCAGGCAAAGCGTCACATAAAGGTGTTAGAACTGCACACAGTGCTATTAGCTCTTCAGGACTTCCTGCCAGCCCTCAAGGGCCGACATTGAGGTCAGACAACACGTCGTAGCATACATCAATCGCCAGGGCGGGGTACGGCCCTCCCCCTGCACCATATGGCGAACTGCTTACTGCTATATGCGGAGCAGAACCTCCTCTCCCTTCGGGCGGTCCACTTCCCTGGCAGCCTCAACCATGGGGCGGACCTATTGGCCAGGGGGAATTTCCGGGCGGCATACTGGCACCTTCCTGGTAATTTCCGGAGTTCTGGAGGCGCCATGGTTATGGTTCTCCCTGGGTGGGGCAGCCACTGTTGGGCGTAGACGTGCTGGCTCACCGGTGGCTGGAAGCGCCGCTACGTTTTTCACCCTATGGCACTTATCCAGCTGTTGCTGGACAGAGTGCGGGAGGATAACCTGTTACTATGGCTGGTGGCCGTCACCCATGGTTCACCGATCTGAGCGGCATGAGTGTGAGGATATATGTCAGGCAGCATCTTGGAGCTCCTCTCATACATTTGTGCAGTTTTACATGTTGTACGTTATACATGCTGTATTCGGCGCGCAGATTTGAGTATGCAGGTGCTACAGGAAGTATCCTATAAGCATCTTCCTTCACACATCCGCTGGCATGTCTGGAACAGACACTCCAGTGAGGCGTACATTATTGTGTGGAACTCCCTAGGGTGATCACCATACTATCGCATGACGGTATATGGTCCCACGAGTAATAGATCGCAGTCCCTGTGATAGGGAACGTCTAGGTTGCGTAGGGACCAGATCTATTACTGTGCTGCGGTATGGTGCCCTTCCGAGGCACTCAGCAGCAAAAAGAGGTAGAACGTCGAGCCGCGATATATACCCACGGGGGCCGGACTGAGCCACGCCGTTGTCACTTCTCTGCCTTTCAGGCGTGAATGCAGAGTCTTTCGATTGGATTACGTGATCTGATGATCATTCCCACAAGTAATATATCTGGTCCCTCCTCAGGCAACTGTGGTTGCCTATGCAACCTAGACATTTTCTAGGGCTTTATTTGACTCTTATGTATATCCACAAACCAGATCTTTTGACTACATCTGTGCTAATGTAAGGGACTAGAAACAGGAAGATGTGACACTTCCTACTGGCAGACTACTGCAGCCAATGTTACACTTTGGATTGCGGCAATTGCAAAAAGTAATTCTAAATGAAAAAACATACTGTGAATATCATGCATTTCTCATTCTTGAAAGAGAGATTTAAATTTTTTTTATTAAATCGTCGTCCCATTGGAGCTGCAGAAGATGGTAAATTTCTCAATAGTAATGTGTTCAGTGAGGTTGGGTCATGGACAGTTATAGATGATGGGAATCAACATTTGAGGCCTGGGAAGAACAATAGTGATATAATGCTCTGCTATGAAATATTTCTATTTTAGGGGATGAAATGAAATAATGTTGTTTTTTGTTTTTTTTCTCCCCCAGGTATCGTACATATATGGACTAGCTGTTTTTGAGGACTACCTGTATGCCACCCACTCTGACCCGTCCAAAGGGTCCGCTGCTGTTGAACTACTGCAGATCCATAGGTTCAACATTACCACAGAGCCAAGAGCACTAGCAGCCAGCCTAGGGAATTCCAGAGTAATCCGTGTTTACCACAAGCTCATTCAGCCGAAAGGTGAAGGACATTTCATGTAACATGTTACCATGCGCTAGCGAGGGTCAGGCAGAATATTCTACAATGCACAGACTCACAGGAATCTGTCAGACAGCAATGTTTCATAGGCTTGAAGTGATGCCATATCTGTCCTGATTCTGTCTACAGTCAGGAGTCATGCCTGTGAGACAGATGCATATGGGAAACCAGGAGGATGTTCGCACATCTGCCTGCTGAGTGGCAGCTACAAGTCCCGGACCTGCCGTTGTCGCACCGGCTACAGCCTTGGCTCCGATGGACAGTCCTGCAAAAGTCAGTAACATTTGTACTATTTAAGAAAGCTACCATGTGAAGTAGCATAAAGTTTTGTTCCCATGTAGTAATGTGTATATGTACTACTATTTTGAAACTTAATCTACTATCGTAATTGTTACGGACAGGGATCTGTACACATATTCACAAAAACAGAAACATACAAACCCAAGAATGAGCTATTTCGGTGCATCTGCTCCTGAGTGGGCTCGGTAAAGGTCAAGTGTCAATACAGTCAGAGCAGTTAGCTGTGCATGCATCGACTTGGGATGCGCGCATCAGCCTCAGTGTGACAGTGATAAAGATGAACACCATCGGGCGTGGGCCCCATTTGAAGACGACGTTCCACTATCGACCCGTAGGGCGGCTGATTCATTATTGCCATAATGAGGATTTAAGTTTGTCTGCATTCGTTGGTCGGCCCGATCAATTGATGTACATTGTGCAGTTGACAATAAAAGCAGAAGATCAAATTGATGACACTATCCCAGCTCCACCGCATGTCAATTCCGGGTTAGGGGAAAAGCATCGGGGCAGTCTTTGCTGTGACACGTTTGATTTATTCGCCCTGTTCTGAGATGTTCTGATGACACCACTTCTCTTCTCTCTTCCCTTTCCTTCTGGCTGGGCCTAATGAGATTCGGAGCTAAATGGTAGTGCTTCTTCATACAGCCGTCACGGTGTGGTTTGATATCTGGGTCTCTCTCTTCTCGCAATGCTTAATTGTCTCCTGGGTAGCTGCC
>OMKR01000298.1:0-15237 GCA_900302355.1 Cyttopsis rosea
TGAGGGAAACAAATGTCGGTCGTTTTTGGAATTGTCGTTCGTGACTGACCCCACCAGGATGGGTTTGGCTGAAATTATCTCGATTTCTGGATTCTAACTACTCATGGGACGTAGACATAGACATAGACACGCAGCAGTCTATGTCACAATGTCTGAAATATTTTAGAATTTGAAAACTGAAAGGCCGTAATCCGAGGTTGTGCCATTACCACTCATTCCGTATTAAAAGATACGACAGCAGAACCGCATCAGAACAGGGCTCACTCTCAGGTGGAACTGGAACTGATGAGTTCGTATCACGTTAAAATCCAGAGCATAACTGCGGCCGGTTTGCTCCGTCTCTGCGAAGGTTCTTGTCTAATCTCAGTACTATTGTTGGCGCATGAGACACTGTCACAGCAGCAGCTTGCTGAAGTGCCCTCATCGTTTCTGTGATAGCACTTCTCATGTTGTGTTGGAGTCACACTCCTCAGAGGCGTTACAATGATTGTGGGGCCCGGTGTTCTGAACGCAAAGAGCCACCAAAATGTATACAGTTGAGCAAAGTCCTCCCCACACACACAAACACACTGCTAGATCAATTACGTAAAGCAAGTGGAATAAGTGGAATAAACTAAAGGTGGGAGAAGGCAGCGGTGCAGCCTAAAATCATGTTGCCCAAATATTGTCTTATCTTATAACACCCAATGTGTTCTAGAGCAGTGGCCCCGCCTGCTCAGTTGTTGCAAATTCCACTGAAAATAGTGCCAGTACGTATCTTAAAACAGGTAAATATAGGAGTACATTTGGTAAAGGATGGGTAGGCCTTACTCCTTACCATTCGTCTTAAGGTGACGTAGAGAAAATGGTCAAAAAGAAGAAGTGAGAGCAGCCGAGGGGAATCCCATGGACAGAGATGCAACAGTTTGCTCAGATGCGACACAGTCGAGAAAAGGAAAATTAATTTATTTTAGAAATACTGTAAAATACGGTTACATGGATCGTGTTTACATACATTTCTTGTGCTGCCGCTCATGTTGGATTGATCCTATTCAGGTAGCACCCGGGTGTGCTAATTCCACCCTTTTCAAATGTCTCCCCTCCCAGCTGAAGCACTATGATACCAGATTATCATTTATTCATTACCATAAGCCTACAATTAATTTGACTTGACATTTTGGTGCACCACAGGTTCAAAACACAAAATAAGACCAGGGTATCAGCTCCTATTGGCCCAAAAGCGAAACACCTTATTCAATTCCAGTCCAATACTTTGACAATTTGATACGGTCAGTGTGCCAAAGACCCCATGGCTTCCCCTGCAACGTTTGCACTAATGCATATTCATTGTCTGCTTTGAACCATGTTTTCCAGAATTGCAGACGTTCATAATGAAGGGTATAACAGCATGAAGTTGAACTAAAATGTGGCCTCACAGTATCTCTGGTCATATTTTTGCCGAGGCGACAACAACTTACAGCCGTATGGATGCAGGAATTATCAGACAGGAAGTATGAGACAAAATGCACACCAGATCCCTTCTAGTTATGAAAGAATATATACATTCTTACCTTTTTCCAGAGCACAGAAGTTGGCGAGGAAGTGGGAGTTTTCTGCATACGTCCTGAAGTTCATAGAATGTGAGTAATACAGAGAGCCTGGTGGTTTCAGTGTGGATGCTGCCAGCAGGAACAGTAAATGGAGAGAAAGTGAGAGAGAGAACTGGAGTAGAGAGAGAGGACTGGTTGAGGGGGAGGAGTGGGTGTGGGGGAGCCAGGGGTGTGGACTGAAGATGAGAGATGGAGCGTTTCTGTTAAAGGCACAGCGTTTATTTCTGATAATTATATGGATATGTGGTAATGGCCATTCTTTGGTTCATGGCAGTAAATGATGATGGCGCTGATTAGATCTTATCACAAGAGGTCTGCACACACAGTGAACATTCTGTTCTTCAATTTGGATTGAGTTTTAGAAGCTATTCATGGATTAAACGGCATGTATGATCCAATTCATCACATCAGAAATTATTTTGCTGTTCCACTAAGCCACATCGGTTAGTCATTTCACCAAACACCCAATAGCTTTATTGGGTTGTTTACATCCCACTTCCCATCGGCCTCAGAAGGTGGCACAAGCAGCAAGAACCCAGCCAGAGAAAACCAGAGGGACTCCTGACCAGACTCATTTCTTCTTCTGTGCCTCCACCAGGGTACACCACCGCTGTACAGCTGATGACTCCAAAAATTCAGTTGTCTTAAATCTCTCCCTAGATCTCAAGGACTTGTAGCCAGCCATAGGAAGGAGTGGCTCAGCGGACTAGAGGGCGTCAGCAGTGACATCACACGTGACGTCACAAAGACTTTCCGAAGGCTAGTTCCACGGCACTTCAGGCCCCAAGGACTAACCAGACCCACAACAACACAACACCTTGGAGTGAATGATGCCATTGTTTACCATTGTTTCCCCTCATCTGGGGAGGCCAGAATGAACAGTGAGCATAATGTTCTTTGATCGCTCTAGCGATTTCCAAACCACCAGCACCAGCCCACAGTGATGGAGGTGGACCAGGCAGAGGTTGGCCAGATTACCAAATCACCGCGACAACAGTCTGCAATCTTTTTGGCTCTGGGGCAACACGGGTGGGGAAATGTACTGTGTATGTCCTGTCGTGGTCACTCTGTGCACCACAGACTCTGGCAATGTCAACTTGAACACCTTCCGATGAATTCCTGGTGACTCCGATGTGGGATGTATCAACGATGACAATGACCAGTGCAGATTAGTGTGACAACAATCATCTGAAGTGTTGTCGAGATGTACACAAGTACATATGTCACACCGCCCTACATACACTATATGGTGCATAAGTGCAGTACACAACTGAACACACAATTACTGTGTAATTACTGGTACCACTCCTGCTACTGATAGAAACTGAACTGAAAACTGCAATCTTCTCAAACATTGATCTTGTTTAATTGTATAAATCCTGGGGTTCCTAACCTTGTTTTTTTTTCTTCATGTATTCATTGACAGTCGTGACAGTATTGACAGGCCGTCAATTTTGTCATATATTGGTAAATTTGTGGGAAAATATATTATTTATAGGTCAGCCATTACTCTCAAGATACAATGGATATCTGGGTGTGCTTGAATCGTGCCTCTCCCTTTGGGAAAACCTCTCCAAATATAGTAACCATTATACTGGCAAATTACGGTTAGAGTTGTGAGTAACCAACCACTGTATAATACCATGCAGGTCAAAATATCAGAGGCAGAACTCAAAGGTTTGTACTCAGCAGGTCTGTAGAACTCAGGGTTTAAGGAATATGTCTCTATGTCGCAAACCTCAAACCGCTGTGTTATTGGGAACAAGGATATTTCTAAATAAAAATAAAAATCAATGTTATTCAACAGTCCATAATGAATTAAACAAAGGTCACAACACAGGTTTCAGCAAAGTGGCCCCTAGAGTAGAATAATGTCAATGTTGGAACTTTCAATTTGAAAACCAGAGGATTTCATGCAACACGTCCTGTTGCATCATCCATTTTCTTTCGACGCTTATTCCTGTTCAACGTCACGGAGGGAGGGAGTCGTGAGACGTCACTGACCTTGACCGGGCCACCGGGCTATTGCAGGTTCACACGCTGTATATAATCTCAGCATCAACTCGCGTTGTATTTTTACACTCCATACCTGCTGACAGCTGACGCTATATCACTAATATTTTACAACGCATTGTGTGAGTAAAATAGAAGACAAACATTCCAAAGTAACCTTAAGTCCTGAAAGGTTTCGTTTGACCTGGAACCAGGGTGTCGAGGTGGTTGAGATGATACTCTCAAGATGCAATGGCTGTGCCTCCGTGTAGGTCCAACTCTGAGAAACAATATTTTGTAGTTACTATTGTAACTCTTATCTTTCAAGGCTCTCTATGACGCTTGAAAGCCATGCGAGCAAGTTGACAATAAAGTCCCTTGCTCCTTTTATTTAGTCTTTCAACATGTAGGCTTTCCTTTGTAACGGCTTATTATCTCTCGTGCATTTGGCAACTAGATTTTGAAAAGCATGTTATGGAAAAAGTTACGACAAAAACTCAGTGTACATGGTAATAAATAGCTGACCACTTTTTTTTTATTTTCTATGTTTGTTATGATAAGGAGACAAAGGGAAATATGCTGGGTAGTCTGTGAATCCATGTATGGAGCAGCTGCAGGATGAAGTTGCATGGGAACAGAATGGGATGAGTGGGTGTTCTATGGTGAAAGGAACCAGACAGAAGAAAACAGTGGCCCAGACACCAGCCTTCTGAGATGGGGACGGGAGAGGATTCACTACACGGGCATGCAGACCCAACAGATACAAGGAGACCCAGGGCCCTTTTTTATTATAATCAATTATTATGGCATGTGGCATTAGACCAAGGCCCTTTCGTGTATAACTTTAATGGCTAGAACTTTTAATGCTGAGCAATAACTGCATTTAAATCTCCTTTAGAGACACGGTGAATATCTTGCTCCTGTTGGAAATCACCTTTTAGAAAAAACAGTGTTTTGAAGCAATGCTGTAAAAGTAAAGGGTCAGGAATCTGCACGGCACAACCACTGCCTACACTCACAGGTTGTTGAAACTACACTCACATAGAATGTCAATAATAAATAATTGTAAAATATTATTATATTTGCCATAGAAAGGCTTTGTCATTTACACTTACCTTGGGTAGTTTGGCATTGATTGATTGAGTTTCCCAGTTTGACCTGTCCACTCCAACAGGATGGACAGATGCAGTCACAAATACTGACTCGTGGACGATTCGTCCGCAGCGAACGGATCTTTTAAACGACTCGGGAGTCACGAGGCACTGACGCAAAAGAGTGGGCGAGACTGAAAACAACGACAAAATAACGACACTAAATTAAAGTCCGAGGCAAAAAAAATAAAACGCCACAAGGCATTTGACGGAATTCATCTCGAATGTGACCGATTTACAATTTGCATTCGACCAAAATATTTTTTTTTGACAGAGGTCTTTGTGATTAACACGTTGCATTCATCTGACAAAATACTTTTTAAATATATATATATTTTTAGAGAGAATAAGACTAATGGATTTTCTGGGATTCACAGTTTCCACTCACTCCCGCCTAAATAAAAGGAGAGTTGGAAAAATCGACTCTTTTACTGCGCGACTCGCCGAGAACCGAATCTGAAAACAGAGCCGGACCGTTCTGCGAGCTCTCGCCTCTCACAGAAGCTTGCTGACTCGTCGCTGCGGAGACGCGCTTACCGATTGCACGGCGTGTGTGACGCGCAAGTGGCGCCACGTTGGGTCGATCCATGTTAGTGCATTTCTTTTGTTGTGATTAACCGTTCGGCGGTTGTGTGATTCTAGGTTAGCATTTAGCGCAACATAAACAAACCTTGTTAAAACGCTTGGAGGATGAGCGGCGGAGTGTACGGAGGAGGTGGGTCCGACTTAATTCACGGAAAATCGGGAGAAAATATGACGGAGCCACGCCGTTCGCGTCGCAGCCCTAGCTTCGAGATGCTAACCAGCGAGCTAAGCAGCTAGCGTCCGCCGCGCGAACAACACCACCAGCACCAGCAGCAAAGAGAATTGGTCTGTTTTGGTAACGCATGTCCTCGGGGATATCACGCTGCTCTTGCTGATACGACCAGGTTCCACTAACTAAAGTGCTCTGGTGGCTGGTAGATGTGTGTTAGACCACCGCTAGCTAGCAAGTCAATAATGAATGAATGAACATGGAGTTGCATCAAGATCAGTTAAGATGCTCCTCTGTTTTGATGCTAAGGCCTTAGTATCAAAACAGAGGAGCATCGGATCTTAATTATTATGATTATTATTATTTATTTCATTTCGAAGATTGATACACATTCGTCCTCGGAATTGTGGTGTTACAGCCGCTCATATCAAAACAATAAGGGATCATAATAATAATAATAATTAAGTACTATAACTAAAAATAACACAAAAAGGTCAATATGCAATAAACCTAAACAATTGAATCATTTGGCAATATATAATAAACCTAAGAAATTAGTGAACAATAACAAAAACCTCCATCAACAATACTTTCAAAAATAGGAAATTGTGCAAGTTTGCATACATGCATAAATAATAAATCCTGTACATATACTATGTGTACCAGTAGTACCCATATTTACAGTGCGAGTACCAATATATACAGTATTGCAAAAGATGAGCGTTTACTAATATCCCCCTGTCTGATGGATGATTGCCTCAGATCACCTAGGTCAAGCCAACCGGGTGAGGAGTTGTATGGTCTTATTGCAGCACCTATATAGTGCTGCTTGGAGCACCGTGATTGTCTCGAATAAAAAATATAAGTGGGATGGGATATTCTGTACAGAATGGATAGATACGGGCGTGGATAACAATAGACAAGGAGGTCTCAATTATGACAATGTTATTACAGTACTAGTATATATACTAGTATATCTTCATATCGTCACCTTATAATGGCCTATGTCATATTTCCAAGTTGTGAGAAAAACAGAATAAACTGAACCAAATATAGAATATTTGATATTTATTTATGATTTCACAAATATTGTCATAACCTTTCTTTGTGAAGTGTTGGGCCATTATTTTAAGAAGGTGACGATATGTGTTGAATCATTGCCTTACTATCATAACAGAGGAACATCCAATGTTGGTTATTAATTATTCAATTTTGAAGGAGGTTCTTTGTAACTTCTACATGTCCTCTTCCCACTATCATAGGTTGTAGTCTCTTAGTAATAGTATGGGCATTTTTAAGTCGGTCGTTGCGATGGACTAACCAGAAGTGTGAATGTGTTTCTGCAGATGAGGTGGGCGCCCTGGTGTTTGACATTGGCTCGTATTCGGTGCGAGCTGGTTATGCGGGAGAAGATTGTCCCAAGGTAAGTGGATTGGTGGAATGACCTGGTTAACGATGTGTCCTCTCTTCCACTGTGCATTTTTTTTTCCCTTTGGGGGGGGGGTCACCGGTTTAAGGAAATGAGGACTGTCACCCTGGAGAAATGCAGAGTAAAATGAGTTCAGATTGAACTGAGATGCATTTGATTTAGTCTTTGCTTCAGTAAGACACATTAGTGCTTTAAATTGTGAGAAATGAAGCATACACACCCTTGTTTTTTTTCCACTTGCGGATTCCACAGATTATTCAGCTCTTGTTGATATTGTGATACAAACTGTGTGCAAATGAAGACCTGGGTTAAAATCTAAATGTTGCATGTCTTCTCTTGTTGCCAACATTGGTAGAACTGAATTTAAGACACTCTTTCCTTTCAAGTCAAAATATATGCTGTCTAAGAGCCAAATAATCTATAATTAAGTTCTTTGTTGCAAGTGCCACACATCTGCTAATGTCAAATAAAGCCCTATCACTTAGTTTACCTTTTTGCTCTTTGTCTGTTATTGGAGCACTGTTATTAGTGCACTTGGTTATTGGCGTTTTATGAATGAATGGTTCTCTAGAAATTAACAGCAACCAAAGTGGCATTGAGGAAATATGTTTAAATAGTCAGATCATCATCACACCTGCAAATGAGGGACAACATTAATCTGTTGTGGCAGTTCCGCCTGCCACACGCCACCCAAGTGGCTTTTTCAGGGATCTCCGACACAGGCAAAATGGTGCTGCAAAACCAATTTTATTGCAGAGATGGCAAGATGGTACAAGTCATGACACAAATTCCATTTTCTCCTGCCACGGCTCTCTCCTGTTTGTGTGGGGACGGGTGGTTTTAACCTGTGCTCATCAATTCCACTGATGAGCAACAGGTGTGCAACCTCGCCTGCTCCCAGGTCCAATCTACGAGACCAAAGACAGGCGTCGCCGCTCAAACCACACCGCCCCGACACCACACCGCCCCGACACCACATCTGTCTATGTTTGAATTAGCTGGTTTGAAGCTATATTAGGGCATCAATTTTTTTATAATGTGCAATTGTTAACATTTGACAAGACAAAACTTTTGAAAATTTGTGCTTATCAGAGCTGGCTGGGTACATTTTAAATAAAGTTAACTTTTATTTTTTTCAAATTGAAGATGCAAATGTGATCCCAAATGGGTGGGGTAACATGACGGCAAAGTTAAAGCAACATTGACGATACCACTGTTCTGATGTTTGCTTCAAGTGAAAAACTCATCTATCATGTAAACTCTGGAGCAAAACACGTGACCTCGTGCTGCAACAAGTTCACGTTTACATGTGTAAATGTGTTACCAAAGGGAAAGTGAAGGGACTGTGTGAGTGTGGGATGTGTAATATACTTTTGTTTATAAAATATTTAATTGTGTTATAGCACTTTTCCTTAATTTACCACAGTAAAAGGTGAGTTGAGCTGCTGGGAAAGTACTTTGTTTTGTGTATGACTATCAGCCATCTGAACTGCAGATATATATTGTTGTTGTTATTATTATTATTATTAACTTCTCACTCGCCATGTGTCCTCTTTGGTCTCATTTAGGCAGACTTCCCCACGGTCATCGGTGTGACCCTGGACCGAGAGGATGGCAGCACTCCCATGGAGACAGATGGTGACAAGGGCAAGCAAAGTGCCACCACCTACTACATTGACACCAACCAGCTGCGGGTGCCCAGGGAGAACATGGAGGTCCTGTCTCCACTCAAGAATGGCATGAGTGGGTATTCTTTGTAGCAAAGATCATATCTAATGAGGGAAGCTTAGGACCATCTGCATTTTGTTGTCCGAGTTCAAGTGGATTTACGTGCTTATGCAAATCCTTCCATGTTTGGGTGACTGACATAACAAATTACCATGTCACTTTTTTACTCATCTTGTTACATTGTCAAGACAAAAATAAAAAGTCATCATGCTGTTACCAGTAACAGACCAGTAAGCCTATCCTTGCGTTAAAGTAAAATTACACTCTGGATTTCTCTGATTAAAAGAGAAGTTGCTTAACATACAGATTAAAAGAAAGTGTTCTGAACCAGATCCCTGAGCTGAGATGTTTCATGATGTGATGCCTGCTATTCAAAAGAAACACAACCCCACCTGTCTCATGCACATGCAGCGTTGTGCTCAGACAGGCTTGTTTGCCATTAATCTTTTTTGAGTAAAATATGTCACAGACGGCACACAAAGCTTTGTCGTGCTGACCTAGCTGATGATGCTAATCAGAATCCGGTCCACAGGAGCTTGGCTGTGAGCTATTTAGAGAAGAGTGTGACACCAATCTTAATTGCAATAGAGTAGCACCACGGAATTGCAGCCCCCCTTAGAGAGCTGACCTGGAACATTAGTGCCCGGTGCTCAAATTATTATCCAAAAAAAGATAATCATCGCTCTATTTTCTGCACCATCTGACCCAGGAACAATGATGAAAGGCAGACGTGTTGCGTGACGTGGGCCTTTCTATGGGCACGTAATTGTATAGGTCAAGGTCTGCGTTTGCCTCGCTTGTGTATAGAGTGGCTGCAGCGCGCAGTTTGAACAAGCAAATGCAGATTGTTCTGTGTATATTACTACCAACTGCTGATTTCCACTACGGACTGTAATCTGGTGTTCAAAATCTCCCCACCTCCTCGATGATGACATAAGATAAACGCAATGATCACAAATACCATGATCTTAAATAAGACTTTTACTCCACCTCCTGTATAGTTGAGGACTGGGACAGCTTTCAGGCTATTCTAGATCACACCTACAAGATGCACTTCAAGTCTGAGCCCAGCCTGCACCCAGTGCTCATGTCAGAAGCATCGGTGAGTTGGTGTTTTATTTTTACATGCAATGGTAGTCATTTCAGCTGTGATCTAAAGTGCAGCAGTAACGCTCGTGTCTCTTTTATTTTATCTGTACAGTGGAACACGCGAGCAAAGAGGGAAAAGCTCACTGAGCTGATGTTTGAGCATTACAACATTCCAGCCTTCTTCCTCTGCAAAACAGCAGTGCTGTCTTCGTATCCTTCACAAGTGTATTTCTTTCACCTGCAGCACAATGATTTGGAAAATGTAAGCCGCATTGTGCTGCAAGCATTACTGCAAAGAAACATAAAAAAAATTTTTTTTACTGCTTGATAATATAGAGTTTCGTTTCTATATATGTTTCTTTTAACCAGTGGATATGTTGCTGCTGATTCTTCTCAATTTCCCTTTGGAGTTGAATAATGTGCACATCTGCTCTAGTAAGAAATAGTCTTTGGTAGAGTTAAAGACTGGATATCTTGGTGGAACCATTTAGTGTTTCCTTCATTCGGAGTGCCACAGATTTGCCAACGGCCGGTCCACAGGCCTGGTCTTGGACAGCGGTGCCACACACACCACAGCAATTCCAGTTCACGATGGTTACGTCCTGCAGCAGGGTGAGTGCTTCCCACCTTTGTTCTTTAATTCATAAATGTGGCTTTGAGTGACTGTGAATTAAATCTTGTTATCAAAAGATGAATTAAGGCCATAAAAAGTGTCCAGATCGAGTCACTGAAATGTAAAATTTACTGTGTTGAAGCATTACACAAACATGCTCTTTTAAGCCACATAATCATATTAAGAATCACGGCCACAAAGTAATTTAAGGTAATAAATGTGTATATATCACTGTATGCTGCCAGCTTTGTAGGCATTTTACTTGGGTCCCAAACTTAGAGCGTTAAATTAGATGTTTTTGTGCAGATGGATGAAGTGGTAATTAGATCAGTGTTTGAATTGTTAATGTAATGGAGAGCACTGCACTTTCTCGGTACGATTAATCTGCTCAAGTAGCCCCAGAGCAGGAAGAGGTAATGAGATACCTTGCAGTCCTTGGCATTGCATCCATACTCAAATCTCCCATTTAGGATATTGAAGGCAGAATTTCAGGAAACTGTAGCATCGGCGGCTTGACCTCAACAGCTAGGCTTTCTGCACCAAAGCCATCTGAGTCGGGGAAACAGTGAAACACAAGATGGGCATGAGAGAAAACTTGCCCAAGAAAGGCATGCACGCAAGAGAGGGTGAAACCTTGGCTTATAAGTATCAAAGCGACCTAGATATGTTTTTATAAATCTAGAAAGCTGTAGGTGGGGGGTGTGGTGTTATACAGCGATCTCGGTGAAGTCATATATCAAATTGATACAGTCCACTGTTATGTAGTTGGCAGTTTGTTGCAAGGAAAGCAAAACAAAATGATTGAAATTGTTGAATTTGTTTCCTATTGCAGGCATTGTTAAGTCTCCCCTTGCTGGGGACTTTATGAGCATGCAATGTAGAGAGCTATTTCAAGAGTTAAATGTTGAAATAGTCCCTCCTTACATGATTGCATCAAAGGTGAGACCTGCTAAAGTAAGTCAAAACTACTCATTCCATACATTTTAATTTCTCTCAGCTCTGGTGGTGGGGTGGTACGGTGTAAGTACTTCATTTCACTGCATGTTTTTACTAGTATGCACAGTAAGGGATCACGCCGGGCCGGTGCATTTCACATTCATTTTATTTTATCACTTATGTGTGTGTGCCCAAGCCAAGGCCATTATTTGTAAGACTTGGGTCCAATCTTATTATTTATTGATGTAAGTACTTTAGAGTGCTTATATTCTCAGTAACACTACTGATTTATTTCTATTTGTCTTCTGAACTTGGTTGATATTATTAGCAATATAGGATGTAAAAAAAGTCAAAGGTCAACCTCTATTAAATTATCAAAGTGCAAATTCTTGATTAATTCCTATATTTAACTACCTCCCAGTAAGAGGTAATTAGTGCAGACAAAATTTGTCTTCACTAAAACACAAAAGTGCAAAATATAGTATGTACAGTAATATAGTTGACTTAGAGTATAGTGTGACTTAGAATTGTTGTGTGCCTACAAGCGCCAGATCTTTTAGATAGAGGCTTTTTTTTGTTCAGTAGGGTCAACAAAACCACTTCCCTCGAGGTTTTACACCTCAATAAAATTAGTTTGCTTTTTTGGAATATCTGTGATAACTTCACACTTATTCAGGATTTATTATTTGGTGCCAAAACTGGGTTGCTTTCATCATTTCTGTATATCTATTTAGCTGTTAATCGTCTACAGCATCATGCCCTCCCTCTTGGGTCAGCCCCTGCCAACCACAGTGTTTTTCGTTGCAGGATACCGTGCGTGAGGGAGCCCCAGCCAGCTGGAAGAAAAAAGAGAAACTACCTCAAGTTACACGCTCTTGGCATAACTACATGTGTAATGTAAGCAACCACAATGTAGAATCTTCTACGGCTTGTCGTCTGTTTGTAACAAACTGAGTGTAGTGGAAAGGGTTCTAAGTCCCACCAGCCATGAAATATGTCAATTTAAAAAGCTTCTTATTAATTTAGTCTAACGTACTGTAATGTGGGTCTTTTCTTTGTCTACCTTGACAAAAAACAGGTTTGAAAGTAGTGGCTCAGGAGGTAGAGCGGCTCGTCTAGTGGTCGGAAGATTGCCGGTTCGATCCCTGGTTTCTCCTGCTAGTGTGTTGAAGTGTCATTGAGCAAGACACTTAAACCCTAACTGCTCCTGATGAGCCTTGCATGGCTGCCTCTATCTGTGTATGAATAAGTTGTAAGTCGCTTTGGACAAAAGCGTCTGCTAAATTACATAATGTAATGACTTGTCTGTTACTGCCTGCAGACTGTGATCCAGGATTTCCAGGCCTCTGTGCTACAGGTGTCAGACTCACCATACGATGAGCAGTAAGAAAAGACTGTTTTTGTTTTTCATATGTTTCATATAATCACTCAGGACAATATTTGGTTAAACAGCCTGTCAGCATTAATGTGTCTGTTAAGTTGCTTATCTGTTTATTCAACTGTTCTCACTTTTACAAATTAAACAGACATCTTTATTCATTCGCGAGTCCAGTTTCACGTTTCAAGACAATTTATTAAGGTTCAAGCCATTTCTACTTGTGGCTGGTTGATCTGGAAGAATGTATGATATTCATGTGTCATAATATCTGTTTAGGAACTTTTAAAGGGGGCCTGACTAATTGATATGCACTCTCCCTGTCGAATGAACTAAACGTATACAGTAAAGAATCCAATTTCAGTTTATTACATTAGACATTTAAAGTAGCATATCAGACAAAAACAAAGGTTTTCAAAATAAAACTCTTTAAATGTTTTGATCATATCATTCATTTAGACAAAATTGAATACACTGATATGACGTTAATTTCATGACAGTATGATACCGTTGAAAGATGATTAATCATGATATTAATTCATAGGCCAGCCTTATTTTGACTGCAATTAGTTTCTTCTATATAGCTAATTATCCATATGTGTGTTTTTTCGAAGAAGTCTGAATTTTCATTGATGACAAAACTACAACTAATAAATGTGGCTATGGCATGTACTTTAACAGGCACACCTGCTGACAGGTGATTATTTTGGAGAGAAATATCACCTCAAAGCTATAATAATTGAGTTCATACTAAGTATGAGTTCTGTGTCCTCATGTCTTCAGGGTAGCAGCCCAGATGCCCACGGTGCACTATGAGCTGCCAAACGGGTACAACTGTGACTTTGGGGCAGAGAGATTGAAGATTCCAGAGGGGCTGTTTGACCCTTCCAATGCCAAGGTGTGTATCTAGCATGGCGTGCTGCACGCATTATACTGTAACAGTCAATTTTAATTACAATTATAGGAAGGTGACATACTTTAAATCGCGTAGATCTACTTTCTCTAAGAATCCAAAGCATAAAGCTTAATTCTGATTTTCTATACCATTTCTTTCCGTCTTTCAGTTGGAATGGAAATTCCTGCCTGAATCTCACTTTTAAAACTCCAGACAGAGAATGTACAGGGAAAAGGCACTAGGTGACAATGAATATTCGGTCAAATCCAAGGAGTGAACCTTATATTTGAGCGTTGTAGCTTGTATATTTTGCACTGTGCGTGCATCGAAATGATTCTGTCCCCATATACTGAGACAGAAGAAAGTGATGAATGAATTCATATTATTTGTGTAATATTTCCTCTTTGTTGATTCCACTGCATATGTTTTGTTGACCACTACAGGGCCTGTCTGGGAACACTATGTTGGGTGTCGGCCATGTTGTAACCACCAGCGTAGGAATGTGTGACATCGACATTCGACCGGTGACTGTCAAGACTTGATGATGATTATGATATTAAGCATAATTATGATGTTTGAGTTGCTGTCAATTATGGAAACAGCAATGTATTACCCATCATACACTGCACATTTATTTTAATAGTTTATTATTATATTTATTATTTTTTCTTTTCTCAAAGGGTCTGTATGGCAGTGTTGTGGTAACTGGTGGAAACACACTCATTCAGGGCTTTACAGACCGACTGAACAGAGAACTCTCCCAGAAGACTCCTCCTGTAAGTGCCCGGACAATGTGACGATGAGTCTTTGATTCTTTTTGTTTCCTTTTTTTCCTTTTTGTCTCAGTTTTTGTTAGAATCCTTCCTCTTCACCATTAGAAGTTAAACCAAAGAAAATAAAAGATCAACGTCCAAACCTAATGTGTGATACATCCTCATGGAACATATCATGAATGCTACTTTTATTTGTTTTATCTTTTTTTGAATACACAATCATAAGAGCCATATATTAACACATTGGTTATTTTCTTACTAGTCCATAGTTGGGAGCTTTCATTGAACATGAATATATTTGACATTGATCTTTATGTCCATGTATGGCATGACATTCTGTATCGTTAAACGATGTCACCTGTCCCGGTGCCTTAGTTTTTATTTTTCCTGTTTGTTTTTTGTAATTTTTAGGTTGATAACTGTTTTTGAACTTTCTGAGTTAAGAATGTCTTACTGATAGTGTCTAAGATCTTGTGTGTCTCATCCTCTGCAGAGCATGAGGCTTAAGCTGATAGCCAACAATACGACTGTGGAGCGCAGGTTCAGTGCCTGGATCGGAGGCTCCATCCTGGCGTCACTAGTAAGTAGGACACACGACACCCACTGTTCAACTCTAAAAGCAGCTTGACGTGAACACCAATGCACTGTCAGAATCCTGGGAAATGTCCAAAAATTTGGACTCAGCCATAATTTTTTATAATAATGTGGTCACTTGTGCAATGAGGATTTTTGCCCAGCTCGGAAATAAAGTATTTTAGCCATTATGGCAGAAGATTTGTCCCATTTCATCCACAATTTAACATGTTTTCCAGGGAACCTTCCAGCAGATGTGGATCTCTAAACAGGAGTACGAGGAAGGAGGGAAGCAGTGTGTGGACAGGAAGTGCCCTTGAGTTGCGACCCCCCCCCCCCC
>OMKR01000304.1:0-15235 GCA_900302355.1 Cyttopsis rosea
GGCTTTCAAAGATGGCTCTGTAGAATTGGAGTAGGAGATATATTACTTGGAATTTCTTGAGTTGTCGGAGAAAGAAAGTATTTGATTGTCTTTCTGGCCACGCGCGTTCACAGGGCCCACGCTATCTCTACCACATAGCGTCTCAGCAAATACTGCCTGTGTGATGGAAATGGGATGATACAAAAACTGCTAACTACACAATGAGATGACTGGCTACCCAACTATAATTGACTGAAGTTTTTGTTCTCCAGTTCTGTAAAACTCTAGTTTACTAACTAGTCGATCTCATCAAGTTGAACTTGCAACACGTGTCAATGTGTACAACGACGAAATGTTGACCAGATTTTTAATGTCATCGGCCCAATTATAGTGAGACAACTGATTCATTTGCTCCCAACAAAGACCATGAATAATAGGCTTACACAGTTACAACATTTTATAGTATAGGGATAGGCAGCATTGAACTGACATTCAATCATAATAACGGTTTAATTAGTGGTTGGCGCTGTGTTGTTGCAGCAGTGTCAGTTGATGTGATGGCAGTTAGTTAAACATTATTCAAAACCACTGCACCAACCACTGTCACTACCCCAAACATTAATTGCTCCGCACTTCTTGCTACAAGATATTTTTTTAGGGGATGTGCGTATGTGCACAAACGTTACCTGGCAATCTGGAAGTGCATGAGCGAGAACAATTCCTACATGACCCTGGGTTGGAAAAAAAAAACACAGAGGGAAAATACATGAAACGCCCAACAAAAAAAAATCAGACAATGAAAACATTAAAAGGCTTGTGATTATGTCGGTCTTTCCTTTTCACTGACTCACTGCCCACACAGTGCTACGGTTCTGAGCTCTTATCTTCACCAGGAGAACTAGCAACGTTGTCACAACATACGTATTAAAGGCAGGAAATGACTATGGTTCGTGGGAAGGCTCTCTCATGTGGAGAATTAGCTGTAACCAGACAAAGGGATCGTTGAATATAATAATATAACTTACCCCTCCACTGCAGAAGTCCACAACAGTGCACCCGGGTCTGGCCAGCTTTATTACCATTCCAATCAGGTTGTTCAGCTGTTGTCTCTTCCTCACCGCCCGGATATCTGACATTTTCCCTACAGACGAAAACATAAAGTCCTTATTGCATCCAAATCAATAAGATGAAACATTGCGAGGTAAGCCTGGATTCATAACTTTACCTTTGGAAACTCTGATTATAAAAGGCTCTAGCTGGATGCTTGGGTGCTGGATTTGTGCAGGAACACCCTTTTCATTAAATATATTATAAAATACAAGCACACTCTCTATTTTACCAGTTGATCTCATTTATAAATAATCAATTTTACTTGTGTATCTGTGTGGAAGATTCAAATGTAATTAAAACCACGTGCCAACGAGGAACACCAGTTGCAAAGGTTCATAAATCGCCATCATTAGTAAATGAAAAGCGTGTGCACATATAGAGCGGTTTGCGTTATTAAGCGACCTGCCATGAGCCATGAGCAGGAAAAAAATTAATGAAGATTCACAGCTACTAAAAGACTGAGAATGCTCGCAGTAAAGTTATGCACAAATTCATTCTGCACTTGGTCATCCATTAGCTGACCAACACTGATCTTTTGACATGGCATGGAAGCAATGCCAGTAATGATTGCTACAGAAATCAGCATGCAACATCCCTCAACATGTTTCCGTTCCATTTCCATATGAATGTGTAAAACAACAACATCAAAAGAAGCCAAAATTAAGCTTTTCTGACTCTAGCAGACCAACACTGTAGGCTACTGTGCACACAGTACATGCTTAGTATGTAGCTCATTAACCCAAAGCACATTTCGGCCTGCTGCATCTCCTTTTTTTGCCTTCCAGCACGCCACATCAGCACGGAGCCTCTGATTGTGACAATAAGTGTCTCTGGTCCATAAATCAAGAGCGATGAGTGTTTCATTCGGGCCTCAGTCGACCATTATATCCACATGGTTATTATCAGTAGCACTTCTTTTTTAGAACGGCTTTTCTGCATACTGATACACATGCACATGATGAGTGGGAGTGTGAAGAAGTTAGTAGTAGTAATCTATACACAAAAAATAATTTGGCATTGTTTTTCCCTACATTTAGTTTTAAGTAGACTCCTGAGGGAGCGATAGCACAAAAGAAGGCATGCAATTAGGTAGAGAGAATGTTTTGAGTATTTCCCCCTACTCTGCTCTTCTTTGGAAAACAAAACCCATCTTGCAACAACATCCCTTTAACCAGGTGCTACCTGACCAGCAGAGGTAGAAAATTCCCGGTTCAGAAAGTAGAGGTTCTGCACTGATGCAGCTGATTTCATTCAGTAGTTGGACCTCTGGGTTGACGCTGATTAGCAAATCCACATGTTTGACTCAAAAATCCCGGAGTAGAATTGTACTTTCAGACACAGACTCAGCCCCTTGTTTGTGCTCTAGCCATCTCCAGCTTCTCAGTCTGACTCCCAGTCAGCCCAGGGATGAGCACTCACAGCACACAGACAACCTTATAGTGTCCAAACTATTTCATGTTAATCAACGTCTCTGTGGAATACTCGATTCTGATTGGCTAATAGTTGATCTTCTTTTGCGTCCTTTGACCTCCTGCCTACATGCTGATTATAACACTAGCTAGTGGCACCATCTTGTGAAGTTATAGACGTTACATCTCAAGTAAGTAGTTGTGTTTATTGTTTCTTGTTTATTAGGATCCCCATAATGTGCAGCCAGCCAGCCGTTATCCACAGTTATCAGCCAACGTCAGACGCCACTCTGACGTCATTATTGGATTATTGCGATACAATAATAACCAAGAACTGATCCTGATCACTGTGTCGGGCTTAGTTTGCTCAACTCCCTTAACTCAGCTTCTGATGTATATGCATCAAGCCCTTTGCTAGTGCAGCTTCAATAGAGACTATGATCATGTTCATGATTTTTTCTACATTGCCCCATGGCCAGCAAAATAAAACGGGGCTGGGGTTGGTCCATGGAGGGATTTCAAAGACCCATTAGCCTCAGAGTATTATAAAGCTGTAGAAGAAGAGGCTGTCTACTGGCAGCGAGCCCGGCTTCTTCCTTATCGCCTGCCATCCCTTATAGTTTTCTCAGACTTTATCAGACAGGTCTATCAGACAGATCAAAATGAAAACACACAGTGGTGGCACTGGGGGGCTCTATTTGGGTTCTGACGCATCCGCCATTTTACCGTCTCTAGACATGCTGGCTCAAGAACAGACAATGAAATGATTTTAAAGGATTAGCTCTGAAAAGAATATATTACTTTTGAGGATTGTTAACCATGTCTCCATATTCTTGTCTTATCTTAGTTTGACTTATGCATACATTAAAGGAAGCAAATACATACTTTTGAGTTAAGGTGACTTTTGCATATGTCAAACATTGGAGCATGGTAAGAAGCGGGGGTCGGTGTCTTCATACACCTTGAAAAATCTTTGGCAGGAGGATTCGAGGAAACAAACCAACAACCTTCTCTAATCGCCAGACGACCTTCTCCACCTCTAAAAGGACAGAAGTCCCAGGAAAGATAGAACCGTGCCAACCAATAGTTTGAATAGTATAATCATTACCTTGGAAAGTAAAAGAGACCTTTTTCAGTTGCTAAGATTTTTTTCAATTGGCTCTTTTTTCAACTGAGAAAAAAAAAATCAAACAAGAAATCTTAATCTCTGCCACTTTTTGCTTTTCTTGTCATCAGTTTTGTTGAAGGACATTAGAAAATATTCACTAAAAATAAAAAATAGTCACCCTAGTGTACTTTAACAGCTTTAGAATATCTATCAAAACTGTAGTCACACACCACAAATGAGGTCATATCAAAGTGACACAAATAAAATAAAATTAACAATTGTGTATAATAATATTTGTGCCAGAAGTTTAGGAAAAATGCAACATCTGTGCACCCTGTCAATAACTGAGGTAGACATCCAAAAAAATCCTGCGACATTCACAACAGCAATGACATTGTTTCTATTAAATATACAGTACATCGGCTTTTAACCCCTCGTTCTCTGTGCCTCTCCATTGGAGTTATCAATGTCAGTGGCACAAAGCTGTCATAACTGTATGAAACAGTCTTTTTGGATAGAAATGTTTGAAAAACTGTCTCCTTGGTTTAAGATGAGCTGACATAAGAAAAAATAGAGTTTGGCTCGGTTCCAACCAGCTTCTGCTTGTCTTAAGGAAAAGGAAGCATGTGGTTTAGCTTCCAGAGCGAGGGTCCCTCTGCTGAGATTCACCTGAAACTCTGCTCATTAAGCTCAGACATCATGTCACCTGGAGAACACAGGACCCTCATTGGATGAGAAACTGGAGGGAAGAAAAAACGTGTTTGGCAATATGCCAGATCACTGGTCATTCTACCACTATCTTCAATATACATTAATGTTGGGGTGGCAAAGCTTTGCTTTGGCCGTATTTTGAGTTTGTGAAAGAAAGTGGAAGCACCATTGCTTTAACATAGAATCAACAAATATAAAATTAAGTAACTTTGACCAAAATGCATGCTACCTTAGATTAACCACGGGGATAACCTTAAGGTTGGCTTCTCACCATATCGTTCAAATTTTCCAAAACTCGAAAATAGAGACAATATTAAAAATCTAAAAAAGCGAGTTTTGTGAAGAAGTTTTGTATTCACCATTTTCATTTATTTAAGATCAGGGCAAAATTCATGGAAGAGTGGACCGGTGATCTGCTACGTGCGCTCTTTGGATATAACAGCAGGACTAAGATGAATTATTCAGTCTCACTGTCTCAACTGCATACGAAATAATACAAACAAGCAAAAAAGATATTTCATTCTTGGACATCCTCATTCCTGTGCTTTACAAAATAAAAATATGTTTATTAGTGGTCATTAAGACTTAAGAGATATAGCTTGCCGAATAAATAACTTTAAAATAAGTTTTTGTTTTGTTTTGTTTTTAAATGGTACAGAGAGCTGTTCAATTCAGTACAGTAACGCTGATCAGGCAGACTGACAATCTTTATGCAATAATACAGCCGCACGTTCACACATCTATTGTCCAATGTCTGAGATCTTTACTCTGGACCACTGGTCTGTTCCGCGGGGGTGGAGTCCCGTGTGTCCGACTGTCCGTAGCGGTGCTTGGCTTTTCAGTCATAAAACAAAAAACAACTCTGCAGTCTCCAGTAGAGCGGGAAATCCACATCAGATTTGAACTTATGTAGTGGCATATATCTCCGTTTTAACATGCAGCCTTGTAACTGGGAAGGTGAAGAGGAATAATTTCAACGTGTAATCGAGAAACGGAAAAGAAAACCTGAATGAGGGAAAATCACTTTCTGTCACAAATCTCATTGTCACGGACAACAATGGAGCAGCAGCAGCAGCGTATTACGACTGCGATCCCAGCTTTCATTATTATGATTTGGTTCCACCCAAATAAGAACAGTGGAAACACAAGTGTCAACATCCGTTTTCAACCCACAATGCACTGTGTTAGGTCCTATATTGAGTCCGATTACATTCTCACATGTAAGGAATCAGACTGTGGTTCACTTGGAACCGTCTTTGGAAGCGAGTCCCGACTTTTCAGGAGGATCATGGTTCGATTGTTTGGTCCGCACCAGAGTTCGAATGTGTGTTCTCACCTCTCCAAACGAACTGGATGCACAGGAACACTGGCAAGGGAACCGGTGTGGCGTGCAACGGCACACCACTGGCTCCAACTCCAAGAATTTTTAAATACTACTTAGCTGAATTAAGATATGAAGGTAAATGCATATTTTAATAAATTATTTTACTAATACAATAATTATTGTAAATCTGGTGAAAAATTATGTTATCCACGACTAGTTGACTGCTGCCAACAGCGCTGACTAGTGGTTATAGTAGTCGACTATTTGACTAGTTGGTGAAACCCCTAACACACACTGTGAGTTGTGCTACTGCGGCTTGCATAGAAAAATCAAAATCAAATGTCTCCTTAAATTTTAAAAGGGAAGCCTGGAAGTAAAAAGGAAAAAGTGGCTTTAAAAGAACATGGGTAGTAGTTGGTGCATTGTCCCATTTGACCAATGGAAGGAGTTGAATATTATCATATTATAATATAATGTTAGAAATATTAACATGGTGAATTATAGTCAAACAAATGGAATAATGGGACAACAGGGACAACCAATGTTCCATGTCATCCCCTTTAGTTTAAAAAACAGTAGTAAAGACACCTAACCAAGCCAAATGAAAAACACAGGACCCAAATAAAGACACAACAAGACGCTGACCGCCTCACCGATGCACACAAATTATAATTCACCCCTATAGCCGTGTAAACTGAAACCATAAGGGTGCAAAACACCGGGAAATAACTAAGAAACCAGGAATTCCTCATGCACTCTTTTGTTTGATCCAAACTGCATGTGGGATCTCGAGGAGGCCACTGGAACAATAATAACACGTCTCACAGTAGAAAGAGAAACAAAATCTGCCACCTGTGGAGGTGAATAAACCCTCCTGCAGCTCATTGTTCATTTGACAGGGCTGATAAAGTCGGAAAACAACCTCTGAGACTAAACGAAAGTAGGAAACTGCGGTGGCAACAATTTATTGAAGATTGGGAAAGAAAACAAAAAACAAAAGGAGTGGGAGTGAGAGTAGACGTGCAACATGCACCAAGAGCTGTGTCAGTCTGGAATTTATTCACAAAAGATTCAAAGATTAGGCACCATAGCAAGAGGCGTAGCCTGAGCACCAAAGAAAAAAATGGCTCCCACCGACAAGTATTTGCATAATAATTGGAAAATAATGGCAGCTACTATTTTGTGTAGTAGACTTTAAGTAATGATACAAAATACTGAAATGTATTCATATGAAATGTGTAAATACTGAACCTTAAAATAACTGAATTAATGTTTTTAATGAAGCAAAACACTAAAAGCCCAGAACAGAAATAGAAAAAACAGCAAAGTAACAGCACTAATAAGGCCATTTCTAATAAGGCCTTTTATAGCACAAACTCACTGAATGCTTTACTGTTGAGAGTGCTTAAATGTTTTGGAAATGTTTCCATTTTCGAGAATGTTAACGTTTTCAAGGCTGAAACCTTTTCTCCAGTGGACTGCGTTTACAGTGAGAAGCAGCAGCAGAGTGGAAAGTTTCTCACTGGTAAAGCGTTGAGCGAGGCTGTGCTATGAACAGTTATAATCGGCAAGAATCAACATTTTAATAAGGCCTGGGTTAAAAAACAGCAAACGCATCATTCCCTTTAAGTCTGTCGATATGCCATATGGCTCATTCACAGATTTTATACTCAGCTGTCAGTCTTAGAAAGACAGCTCTACATTTCAAATAAACATGATTTTGAAACCCCTCGGCTTAGAAACATAAACTGTGTTCAAAGAGAAACCACAAAAGAAAGGGTTGGTTTGAAATTATGCTTGTGTTCGGCTAAAAACACTAATGGGTAATTAATTATGAATCAAGTGAACGGGCACGGGGAACATAGGGAAATTCAAAACCCATTTGAAAACCAAGCTTCAGGCAAGGTTGCATCTCTCCACACCAGCGCTGCAAAGCCTCAGCCACAATTACTGAGCACAACAAAATGGAGAAGACAGATGAATATTCATGAAGTGACATTTACAAGAAGCATGTCATAGCGACAGCCAATGGCTCTGCATTTGAATCGGCACAACTTAAAACGCTGCTGAAAATAATGAAACAAAGACGTCTTTTGGGGATTCTAGAAGTGTTTGAATTGCAATACTAGAAATAGAGTGCCAATTATGCCTCTAATTGGGAGTACCACAGATGGGTGGCAAATGTGCTAGGCCGCATACTTACTTTGTTTCTCGAATGTTCAATTTAAAGGCTTTTTACGAGTTGAATTATTTAAGTTAAAGAAGTGGGGTTGGAGGTTTGGGAATTGGTTTTTCCTTTAAGGGAAGGTAAAGCGGTAATGACCAAATACCAACCCAAATAACTGACTAATTCTGTTTGAATAAGCATCAACTCTGCAAAATACTTTCTAGTTGAAGAATCCAGAAATAGATGCCTATACTCTCCCATAAGTAAATAAAACTACCGTCTTAAAACATATTTAAGTTGTTCTTCATTGGACATATTATCATTTCCCTTGATAGATTCAAGTTACTTGATAGAATCCTTAAATTACTGACCTGGACTGCCTCGAACTTCAAGTATCTTTGATATGTGTTACTTTTTGATTCAAAGCATGACAATTAGCGCTGGTTACCACGAATTGGGCCTGATCTTGCAAATTGCCAAATTCATTGCAATCGCACCATTTTTACAAGTCAAGTCACAGAGTATAAATTAACACCAGTCAGACTGAAAGGATGCGTCATTATTTTAACTTTCATTCCCTTATGACAATTCTACAATTATAGATAATTGTGGAAAATACATTGCAAACATCCCCGATGGATTTATACTGTAGTCATATTGAGTTTGAATACAGAAAATATAGAGGCAGAATACAAATGGGAAAGCACCAAACTACAAATTAGCTAAATCTAAATTTGATTTAAAATTTTGTGAACTTTTTTTATGCCTCCATTTAACACTTTTTTTGGTATGGTGGAGTATTACAGGGGCTTCTGTAGAAACATTTCTGTTGAAGCTGCACTTTTTACAGACTTGTTGAGTGCTAAGCTTTGTGTTTTTCTGATCAGAGGACAGCCAATTTTCTTTTGAGCAACTGAAGTCTCTGTTATTATCTGCTTCTGTGCTTGCCGCACCAAATTTCGAAATGCCTTTTAAAGCTTGCAGTGGATGCCAGTGATTTTGTAGTTAGAACCGTTCTCCGGGACCATCAGGATGGGAGTGGAACATCCAGTTTCCCACTCATTTCCCAAAGTAATTCAGTCGTCACCAGAAGATTATTCTCTGATAGAAAAGGAGGCTCTGGCTCTAGCGTTGGCATTGCAGCACTTTCAGGTGCATGTCTCTTCATCTAGAGTTCCCATTACTGTTTATACTGACTGACTGAGCTCATTGGTCTTTATAGACCTAATGGGATATTTACAAACCTTCAATGTGGATGTAAGGCATGTCCGTGGACATATTATCATGGGGTTAATCAGGAGGTACATGAATATTTAACAAAAAATGTAATTATAATAATTGCTCGCTCCCCGTGCTGGTTATTCTCTTGTTTTTCCTCCTCTCTCTCCAGATGCGTCCAATTCTACAGGATTTCCAATCTCTGTAAGGAAGCCCGAAGAGGGCAGATCTGTCTCTGCCACTCTGGACCTCCTACAGGCAGCAGCTGCTTGTTTGGTTTGGTTTTATTTAGTAAGTGGATCTGGTAGTGTATTTTTTTTGCTTTAATTCTGGTTAGACTTACGTTTCTTTTATGTAGTTCTGAGTCAGTTCTGGGTCCGATGGCCCCGATGTGCAGTTGGCCCAGCCTTGATTTTTATTTTGGCTGGATCCATTTCTCCTTGGTTTGTTTTGACACCTTTGAGCATTCAAAGTTTTTGCATCTTTGAAACCCTGGTCTGGTGTTATAAATGTCCACCATGGTGGACATTTATAACACCGCAAACCGTAACATTTAATTCATGTCATAGAATCTTGAACTGGATAAAATCAATTTTTTATAGACGCAAAACTCTTTTTGCCAATAACATTATAGTTTCCGATTCATCCGATTCTAATTTACTTTTTTGTTGTAGATTTTGGTTCTTTGGTTCATTGAGTTATTACATTACTATTAAACCATGTTACATTTTCTAGCCAACATACCTAAAATATAATAAATAGTCAATAGTAATTACATTATTGCATTGTTATTACATTATCTATTTTATTACATTATAAGGAGTAATTACATTATGGTCAAATATTACTTTTTGGGCCTTTTAGATGCACCAAATGAAACACATTCCTTCCATCCAAACTGCAATGAAGACGTCCAAGATAAAGTATTATACATGAAACCTTAAACCATTCCCACAGATTATATTCCCTCCATCTGTTTTAAGGAAGTGATTGGGACAGGTGGCTGAGAACCTTTTTCTTACTTTTTTTTTTTAAGTTATGAATGGCTACCATCCAAATTATTTAAAAAACGCAGTGCTTCAATCTCTCCTTCAGAGACATAGTGTTGGGATCACTACTTAAAAAAAAAGAAGAAAAAAAAAAAGAATGAGAGACCAACCCTTTTAACAACCAAGCAACTTTAGACTACAGTGGAAAAACAAAACGTGACTAAATAATTGAAATTCAATTTCCACACGCTGCACAAAAACTGCCCTTTTCGAAGCAACTAATGGTTTAATTATTTGTTAATTATAATTTGTAATTATTATTTGGTTTAATAATTAAGTAGAGACTTAATATTTCCTTTCCAATTTAAAAACAGGAATGAATAAAAATATCAGGTCGTTCCTGTAACTCGAACCACAAATCCTCTCGTGCAGTTGCCCAGGGAGATTTCCTCCAACACGTCGTGTCGTAGTCAAGGAACAGAGCAGGAGACAAACAGAGACAAATGGCGCCGTGTTTTCATTCTGGCGTTTCAACCCGTGTCATCCTCGGGTAACCTTAGACAAAGACAGGGAAACACGTCCCATCTCCTTGTACCAAAACAAGCCCGGAGCACCTAATAGCAGCTTGTCACAGGCATGACATGCCTTTCCCCAAAACTCCCCGCCCCTCATTCTTTCTTCTTTGTCTTTCTTTGCCTCCTCTCATACCCCACTCCCCATGCTACTTATCCATCCACATTTTTCTCTACACCTTCCTTAATCTCCCATTGTCAGTCTTACCATTCCACCACTTCCTCTGCACTTTAATCCCCGCCTCCCTTACATACATTAGGAATTATGCATTATTCAGCCAAACTGGACACATTGAGTCAGTGCGTTAACTTATTCTATATAATGGTCCCATTCATTACACGGCTGGCTGTTTGTCAGTGTTGTCTCCACACTGTGCTCGGTGTAATAAGCAGACCAGGCCTGTCTATAGCATAAAACAAACAGCCAGTGTGTGTAGAACACCCTTTTGGTTTTTTTTTTTTCCATGTATTGCACGCCCTTGTTCCCCCTGTGTTTTGGATTTAACACCTTCCTAGTCAATTCACGGGGTAGATGCAGAGAAAACGATATATCACAGAGCTTTGTCCATGTGTGTGTTTGTCCATATTTTATTTCCTTTTAATAGTTGTGGGACTGTGAAATATAATGCGATGCCCAACCTGTGTGTGTGTGTGTAGGCAGGAGGGGGGAAGTCCACACATAGTGTGGTTCAGGACAAATTGGCTGCCTCTTGTCTGCACTCCTCTTTAATTACTGTGGTACTGAGCACTCAAGGGCCACCTACCTTCCAACCCTGCACGGTAAAAGAGAACAGGGAGATGAAAACTTTGCTATTTTAGCATGCTGAGTGCCAAGAAAAGTGAGACAATAAAAACGTTGCCGTTCCGTCTCTTATGATTCACACACTCGGAGTTATCACGCCGCCCACATTGTGGCCACAGAATGACAGTTCTGCTCTGCAGCAGAAGATTAAATAGTTGCAAAGTTACTGCTATAGTTGTGTAATTCATCAAATCTTGGGTACACTTAATTGTTTCAAGGTCTTCGAGGAAAATAAAACAAAATTAATGATAATTAAATAATAATTAAAGTGTTTAGGTGTACACTGTACTTCTGCAGCAGGTTACATGCTGGTGAGACAAGCGCACAATGGCCTGGCGGCCATTCACATATGTAACATCTAGTGTAGATCTAGACATTGTCTAAGGAACTCAACATTCTACTTTTCACTTTATAAGAGCCTGACAGCGTATTCTGGATACATGTTTAAACTTTCTACCTTATTGTTATTGTAATTGTAATAACAACTGTATTGTAATAACAACTTAGTAATAATTTAGACCTACTCATCCATTGTTATGCCTGTATTATTGTATACATATTTATTCATCCTGTATAAAATATCCATCTATATTTATATACACAGCCATAGCCTAGCAACCATATTGCCCCAACTATTGCCTTTTAACGTATGTATTTTATTCTGTACATAGAATCACATTTTGGTTTTTTCCAGACTGTTTCTGTGCCAATTATTTGAACAGAAAGGCACCAATCCTCACCACGACAAATTCCTTGTATGTGAAAATGTATTTGGCCGATTCTGATTCTATATGACGCAGGCCTGGTCCTAGTTTATAGTTGATTTGTAATGATACTGGCCAGAGCCGCACAGTAGCATTGAGTGACTTTTCACTTCCAGAGATGACACCCAATATCCTGCGGTGCTCTTTCACGCTCCCTGGCAAACTGTTATGAGAAATGGCATTCAGGACAACTTTAGTATTTTGTGTGTCTTATCAACACTTCTTTCCACAAAAACACCTACGCCGGCTGCCTCCACGCAAACCACACGCCTTTTTGATAATAATATCGTGGCACAGTGACAACTTGCTAATGAATGGAGATAGTAACCAACAAGTACATGTGAGAGACGGAGAGATGTAATTATTTTTGCTCCGCCGGTGGCACCTGGGACCGCAATCAAAGCCCTCCTCCACTGGTATGCCACAAACAAACGGCAAACATTCAGAATCAGTTCCTTGTATTCTGCTGGATAACGGCGTCGTTTTGTTTTCTTATCTTGACACAAAACATTAAGGGCGCCTACAGACTACACGACTTTCAACATCCTAACGTCGCTGGGGTGTTCACACTACATGATCCTTTTTCATAAAATCTTTTGCCTTGCGGACATAGTGGTGTTCAAACTACATGTTGCGTCTCAGGAGGGGGTATTCAAACTATATGATCCTACACTCGGCGAGCGCCGCGGGAGACAGCCTCTATCTGACGAGACTTGGGTATTTTTCCACGTGACTGCCAAAAGTAAACAAAACAAAAAAAACAACTAATGGAGCCTTATAATGAAGGTTTATAAGAAAGGTTTGCTGTTGTAGCTGCATGTCTGCTCATTTATTTTGTGCCGACAAAAGAAAAAAAAAAGACATTACATATATTTTACATATACAAGTGCAAGGTAATAAACAATATATTTGTAATTGCACCTCATAAAATTATTAATATTTTGAGTGTAAAGGGCCTTTAAACATTACACTCATGCCTAATGATGGCCATTCCCATGCTCAATTATGTGTGATTAGTTGCTGTACCAAGTTGTGGGTTGATACCATTAATTACACTGCTTTGGTAGTTTCTAGCCATTTTTGACCACTCAGGAATGGGGGGAAAAGGGTCAAAAATCCCCCCAAAAGACCACTTGAAGACCCCATGACCTTGAAAAACACTTTATAAAACTTAATGCTGTGATGCAGCATCAATAACTTTTGAAAATTGAAGATTTGTGCAAATTTGACAATTTGAACAATGAATGACAAGCACTTTTTTCTGAAAATGGCTCAGAAAAACCCACTTATCTTCAATGTACCTAGACATTATCGTCATCGTCATTTTATACAGCAAGGTCAAGTAAAAAATAAAATGCTGTCATCACATGAAATGGTTACTATGAGGCCATATTTCATCACACATGAATGCAATTGGGCTCTTTGGATTCACAAGTCTCAGCTTTGTAGCAATACCAAATTTATACAATTCCATGACTGTTTAGGTACCACGGTGTGCAGCAAGCTAACTTACCCTAGCTTACCGTAGCTGTTTATGTTCGGCATGGCTGTAACGGTGAGATTCTTGCGGTTCTAATGAGTCCAATTTCATTCAGATATCTTGATGTGAGAGGTCAGGGGACCCGTTTGAAAATAGTCAAGACCATTTACTTTTGTCATAAAAGATCGCCGACTTTGGAGCTATGTTACGCCCGCTTCCCAGCGAGTTAGCATGACATGCACAGCTATGGATTCGTCAGGTCGTCCAGTAATACCAGAAGCTTATGAAGAAAGATAATGAGAATGGAGGCCCATACAAATGGGAGTAGGGACGAAACAGAGAGAAAAAAACCCTCATAGAAATGGGATGAATTGAATAGCTACAGAAGTCCTAAAAAAAAGACCAGGAATTAAACAAAGAGCAGGAGGGAAGGCAAAACGAGACGAGGAGCCAGGGAGAGGTTTCCTTCATCTTTACCTTTGGTTGGGTTGACGGCTGCCGGCAGCTCGTCCCATGGGAGCGTCCACATTGGGCAGGGATGCGGAGAGAAGACCACCTCGATGCCATTCTCCTGGAGGAGGAATGAGGAAACAATGGAAATGCATCACAGGTTACCATAGGAACGCCTCCACAGCCTCCAAGGGGTCTGTGGTATGGATGTCTGTAATAAAAGTGCGTCGCGGCAAGACATTGGAGCCCTAAACCACACCGCGGGTCCCCTGGCTAATTTGATCTGAAACAACACAGGGGGGGGGGTAAAAGCCACTTCCTCAATACTTCTCATTGCTTTATATTTTATTTACTTGTGTAAAAAATATAAGTTATGAACGACAAGTGTCACTACGTCTTGTCAGAAGGGAGAGTTTCAAAGTCATTTCCACTCAGTTATCACAGCGTATAGAGACGAGACAATTGTATCTGGTGAACGGTAGTGAAGGGTAGCGTGTCACAAGGCCGGACCGCACACCTCGCTGTCGCTCGCTCTCCTTCTGCCCTGGGACACGTGTGTCCAAAACACACACTCAAATGCGGACAGACGGATAGGACCTGCAGGAAGACAGATATGCAGGCAGACACGCTGGCTGACGCAGAAACGGCACATGTGCAAGGACGCACAGCACAGACACTTTGGCCGAGCAATTACAACAGCTGCACCGCAGACACGATGGTGGCGACACGCGGCGAGCCTCCTAATCCCCCCGGCCAGGCAGACAATGGTGATCATTGTGCCTGTGTGTGTGCGTGTACAAGTATGTGCATTCCAGTGTGCGTTGACGTTTAAATCCATCAATGTTCGAGTGCCTTTCATTTGTTCCATTTGTACACATCTTGCACCTATATAATCCCACCTTAAAGGATCTCACCGCCGCCACAAGACAACCAAACTCTCTCTTCCCCTTTCCTCGCCTCTCTTCTCTCCTCTTCGTTACAGGATATATAGTTGTTGACGGCCAGCCAGCAGGAAATCAAAGATTTATCTGCCCCTGCACAGCTGAGCGTATGAGGCCAGCAGACCGATAGGAAGTATTATAAGATGGGTTTAGACCTCAGCAGAGACAGTTTCCCTCTGAGCAGATGGAGCTGCGCCCCCCCCCCCCCCCC
>OMKR01000306.1:2987-17158 GCA_900302355.1 Cyttopsis rosea
CCCCCCCCCCCCCCCTAACAAATACATCTTAGCACTATCCCTGTGTCCTGTTTCAGACTTTACGGATATCTTTGAAGGAAAAAACAGAGGACCTGCACTTCTTCGTCTTCATCTTTATTTTTAGTCTCTTCTTCTGTCTTCTATCTTTTCCTTAGGCCATGTTTGCAAGCTACGTCCCTGAAATCATAGAGTTAATAGGAAACCGCAAGAAATATGGTGGTTCCTATAGTGCGGTTAATGGGAGAAAGTAAGTATTCTAGGAGGCTCTACTGCCTCCGCAGCAGTAGAACCGTCTCTGCATGCCATTTTCTTTTTCTTTTTCATGCATGTAGGCCATGTTTGCTCGCTACGTGCCAGAAATTGCCGCTCTCATCCTTAATCGGAAGAAATACGGAGGGAGTTATAACTCGACCCGAGGCAGAAAGTAAGTCAAACAAATAAGAATCCCCCAAACTTTGACTGGTGTGGTTTTGTGTGACTCAGTGACCCTCTCTTACAGAGGTGAAATAACCTTTAAAGTATAACGCAGAATGAATCTGTAATCTGGGATCAAAACGATCTGAAATATTTCAGTTATTTAGCATGAACAAAAGTCACACTGTGACTGAAGAACTAGGCCATGATTTATTTGGTGTAAAGTCTATTGCTTTGTACATGTGTGCACTGTCATTGCTGCTTGACAGTGAATGTTTGCTTTCAGTGATTTGGAATTACAATTTATCATATGCTACATGTAGGATTTCCTCTTTGTATATCACTGTAAAATATCTTGTGAACATGGCTATACTTTCAAACTGCTGAGGCTGAACTCCCTTCCGCACAGCATGTAGCTCTGATGGTGCTATGGTCCATAATGGTAGCCATAGTTTAGAAGTGTTTATAATATTAATCGTCATTTGACAGTGACATATTTGAAGGAAATCCTACATAGGTTACCATTAAATGTGTATTGTCTTAGTTAGGCTGCTTACACCATGTGTCCCTGCATATTGTGTTTGTAAATCATTCTTATGTCCCGTCCTCCACAAAGTCTCACTTTGTTTCACACTATATCCTCTCACATTGAAAAGTCATTCACAACAGTCAAGTTAAGCTTGAACGTGAATCTCACACATGTCAATGATCCAGTCACATGAGGCAGTTTACTAACCTGTACTAACGTTATTGACCTGTATGAGACAATCTTAAATGAATTGCAGAATGCCACGATAGACACCAATGATATGGAGTGACCCATTTCATGTCGATTTTAGTTGTATTAAATTGCAGTAATTTCTTACAGTGCAACAACCTTTCATAAGCAAATGACCAAACCCTCGCAGTCTCTTACATTCAGCATATGCTAATTACACAACACTTTCATGCCATCGCTTGCTTCTTGCTGATTTCACATTGCCTTTCTCGCTTTCTTTTTCAGTTTCTGAATTGCTTGCCTTGCTATGCTTGCGTAAGCTGTGCTACTGTATTCTCTTGGCCTTTGTCTTCAGTCTGACCTACACCGTACAGGCTTAAAGAATAGGTTCACCATGTTTCAGCCCAGGCCTTACTAAAATGTTGGTTCCCCTCATTCATAACTGTTGAGAAACTTACCACTCTGCTGCATCTTCTCACTGTGCTTAAACAGAGCAACGGTTTAAGCCTTAGCTCACAATATTGTCGGGCAGTCTTATACCAAGGAAGGAAAACGATTGTGAACTGTGCATTTTATCAGGTTTTTCAGATTTTTATTGACTCATATGCATTTCTGCAAATCAGCTTTTGGCTACATCTGCGATAACGAGACTGGAGGACTACTGTAACCAATGTTACGCTTTGGATGTACTGCGGAAATTGCATTAAAGGTGCTCTGTGCAGCAATTTACATGTATTAATCGCTTTGTATTGTGTGAACGGATTGTAACGTAACTTAAAAAATGAGACCTTCCCCAACTTTCTCGGTTGCCTATAACAGCCTGTGGAACTGATTTCTATGTAAACGACTCAGGACGATTTTTCTGCGAAAATCCAACGGAAGTGATGTTTATGCGCACTCCTGAGTACCGTGCCTCTCTTCAGCTGCGCCAACAACAGTGCAGTGCAACACTAGCTAATGTTGGCTTAGAAATTGAGTCTGTTTTGATGCCCAGGATGCTCGTTCGTGCCTACGGAGTGCAAGCACCCACGCGAGCAACAGGATGCTGACTGCAGTTCACTTAATGGCCACCAGGATTTTCTGAAAATGACATAAAACGACCCCATAGTACCTTTAAATCGTTGTCAATAAAATGTGATATTTCTGTTATTCAAAACATGTTTAAAAAAAACGACACTAAGATATGTGGGACTATGATGCGATTTTCCCATTTTCAAAAATAGATTTTAATGTTTTAAGGCTTAAACATTTGCCCCATTGGACTGCATTCACAGTGTGAAGCTGCAGCAGGGTGGTAAGTTTCTCAATAGCAAAACATTCAGCGAGGGTGTACTATGAAGAGTTATGGGAACCAACATTTCAATAAAGCTTGGGTTGAGAAATGGTGAACCTATCCTTTAAACATCCATAAGTTGAATAGCCACCTCAGCCCCCTGTTACTGCCCATGCACAATTTGCACATTGACATTTTAAAATTGCTTCAGTAGAGGCTCTTAAGTTGGATTCTGCCGTTCATCTGATCAATGGATTCCTCAGACCTCTGAACAACAACTTTTAAGCTCGTTTTTAGTACGTTTGTGTTATTTACTTTGTTGTCAAGAAGTGACTTGGTTTAGGATCGTCTCTTAAACCAAATCATTACTTCTTTTGTCTATTTTATAGCAGATTCACCGGCAGAAGTATTGAGTGCATCTGTTGTGGGTTATTGTGCATCTGATATATGCAATATGGGGGAAAAAATAGTACCAGTCTGATTAATTTTAAGTTAAGACTAAAACATGAGACATTGGAGATGTTGGGTATTTTGTGTTTATTAGATTACTTTTTATCATAGTATCTTTATGAACAATATTTTATTTAATATTTATTAACTACTATAGATGTGTCAAGTTAATGATAATTGTAAACTATTTATTGCTTTTTCTTTCTCTTTCTTGTATATATTTTCTTTTTGTCTCATTGTGTTTATTGTACACCTGCCACATTCACACCGTACAATAACCATAAAAGTTCAAACTACTGGAAGTAGTTCCAACCATTGTGCAAAGGACTTTAAGTGAGATCCATTAAAGGTGAAGTGTGTAAAATTTAGCGTTATGTAGTGATGAGGTTGCAGATTGCAACCAACTTAATTCCCCTCCGTGTAGGAGAAGCTACGGTGGCCGCGAAAAAGTGTTTGGTTTGTCCGCTCTGGGCTACTGTAGAAACATGGTGGTGCAACATGGCGGCCTCTGTGGAAGGGGCTCCAGCCCCCATGGAGATATAAACACCTCATTCTAAGGTAACAAAAACACGATTCTTATTTTCATTGGATTATACACCAATTAAAACATAGTTATGAATATTATATTCTATTACTGCCAAATCCGTTCTGCTAGATGCCACTAAATTCTACACACTGCACCTTTAAATGTCTCTTGAACAAACAAAAAACACTCGTTGTTTACCATCGTTTTAAAAATCCTCATGTATTCAGTAAATACCGTGACATGCTGCTGTAGGAAATCTAAAATTCCTTACCCACGGAAAGATGAGCAGCATACAGTAATCTGGTAATGCATTAGAAGAACAATGCTTGTGCTCTACACTACACTGTACTGTCATTTATTATTTATTTTGGGTGGGCAAACGATAGATTTTTTTTTTTTCTCTGGTAAAACTCACTTTGATGATCGCATTTTAGAGACTGACTCAGTTTATTTTATTTGTTCTAAATGAAGGCCACATGCTCCACTTGGAATAGACATTGCAGTACAATTTAAGAGACCAGACAAAAATAAACGAGACACAAAGAGGGATAAATTAAGAGTCTAGATAAGAGTCGACGTACACCAACTGGCAATTTCATAAACTCGGACAACATCAAATCCAATCCTTTCTAATCTCATACTGAAATCCATAGTACTGCACTACGTCACCTTCCTTTAACCCCAGTCATAGCACAGATTTAGGATCAAATCTGGAGCTCTTTGTTCCACCTGTTCTCATCCCTCTAACATTACGGTTTGTATTGTTCACACACATGAATTCGTAACTAATGATTTTAAACTTTTTCAAGTAGTTCCAATCATTTGTTATTTTTTTCCATTGTCTCCATGGTGTCATTGTCATTGATTCCACAGGAAAGCCTCCAGTTTGTTTTCTTATGTTGACTATTTTCTACAGCTACTTTGCTTTCATTGCTGTTCTGCACCTCATGTTTTTAGGCACATCGTGGTTTGCGGTCACATAACACTTGAGAGTGTGTCCAACTTTCTAAAAGACTTCCTACACAAGGACAGGGATGATGTCAATGTAGAAATTGTTTTTCTTCATAAGTAAGTAAAAGCATTATGTTTGAACAAGAATTTTATACAAACAATATTATAAATTCCTGCAGTTAAGCCGAGTTTTTTTTTCTTTTTTCTAATTAATATTTTTTTTAGTATTTCCCCTAATCTTGAGCTGGAAGCCTTGTTTAAGCGCCACTTCACCCAGGTGGAGTTCTACCAGGGCTCGGTCCTGAACCCACATGACCTCGCCCGAGTCAAGGCAAGTCCGAGTCCTACAAATGTAAAAAAATAAAACGGCATTGGTGTTGATTTGCCACACTGTCTTCACCTTAATCCCCAATCTGAGAAGATTGTTATTGCTAGATATGATTTAGTCCAACCTTCCACACCGGTCTATACTACAGTCAGGCAAATTCTCTAATGCTGCTAATGTCATGTAAATGAAATTAAGGTGACGATTAATTAAGAATAATTTTACCAGGGAACCTCTTGAAGGACCCTTGGGGGTCCCCGGACTCCACGTTGAGAACCACTGATCTAGATCGGGGTTTAATAAATTTAATTGAAAACTGAAAATGTGACCAAGATAACAGGATAACAATGGTCTATAGGCTACAGGCTAATTAGTTTTATTTCATTTGAATGTGACCCTTTGATAATTCTGCTGGTTGCCATTTGATTTTTGACTTTGGTTAATATTAAAACAAAATTATATGCTGCGGTTATTGCTTATACTGTAGGTGTTTTAAAAGAAACCAGTACTCAGTACAGTAGTTTATACTATTTTCTTGAGTGTAACTTGAGATTAGGTACAATATTTGGCAGGTAATCATACTTCTACTTGAGTATTTTGGTCTTTATTATATTGTGTCAACTCGTCCTGTTCTGTCTCACATTCTGCCTTCAGATCGAATCAGCAGACGCCTGTTTGATCTTAGCCAATAAATACTGTGCAGACCCCGATGCTGAGGACGCCTCCAATATCATGAGGTAGGCGACTGGGTTTGCCTTGTCAAATAGCTCAATACCACGCCGATTTTACTATTTTTCTGATGGAAATAACAATACTACTTCCTAAGAAAATATACAATTTAAGCGTGTGTTTATGTTTTTATTTGTTTTTATGTATATGTTTTTAGAAGAAGTTTTAAAATGAGTGAAAATTATTAATCCAATTCAAGAATTTTAGCAAATTTGAAACTGGGAATTTAAGAGTTTTTGATGCATAGATGAAATACATTTTTTAAATAAATGAATAACCCTAGAAGATTTTAAACCTTCATATACTACTACTGCAAATGCTTCATAGACCTTGATATATTAATTTATTAACCAATTATAAGGTTGGTTTAATTAGTATTTATGTGGGTTAATTTCTAAGCAATAAAATACTCTTTTATTGCAATTCTCAAGATTTATTTATGAAATTCAGCGGATTAAATATTTTCTCTTTAACCTTGCCACCTCACCCTGAATTACATGGAGAAGGGGGGGAAAAAATCAAAGTGTCCCTGGCGCTTCCTTTTAAGACGATGAATTTCAGATCCTGTCATGGAATTATAGGGAAATCAATGAGCACTGTTGCCGGATTCAAATTGCGAGCATAAGGGAGTATGTCAGAACTGGTCATTTCTACACGCAGACGTGATCTCACCGTGAGCAAACTAATCGTAGCGTGCACAAGAGCTAATTAGGAGCCCGTGAATCAGTTTAAGGTGGTGCCGCAATGTTTTAGAAGAACCATATGTTATGTCATCATGAATCAGTATTAGATTAGATTGCCATTAGCTTGTTTCCTTTTGGGGAAACTGCATAAAGGGAGGAGAGTGACGCAAATGACAGAAAACCAATGTTTTGTGGGATTTTGTCTTCCTTTGAACATAGAGTAATATCCATCAAGAACTACCATCCGAAGATAAGGATAATCACCCAGATGTTGCAGTACCACAACAAGGTGGGTACGAGCGACGTAAACATTATATTCACCGCACGTCACTGCCCTGTGAAGCTGGGATCAACGTGACTCACGTTACCCTCTCCTCCTCCCAGGCTCACCTTTTAAACATTCCAAGCTGGAACTGGAAGGAAGGGGACGATGCCATTTGCCTTGCTGAGCTCAAGCTGGGCTTCATCGCCCAGAGCTGCCTGGCTCAGGGCCTTTCCACCATGCTGGCCAACCTGTTCTCCATGAGGTCCTTCATCAAGGTACCTTGGTCCTTCTGCACCGACTGGATCTGTTTCAGGAGAAAATTGAGAAATAATGGACCTACAAAATGTTTTATTCTGAAGTTTACAGTGTTTTTGCAGTGTTAATAGATGTTCTGCAATTTGCGTTCCCCCTAGATTGAGGAGGACACATGGCAGAAGTATTACCTAGAGGGAGTTGCCAATGAAATGTACACAGAGTACCTGTCTAGTGCCTTTGTGGGCTTATCCTTTCCTGTAATTTGCGAGTAAGTACATTTTCTGTGCACATCTGCAGCATGTTCCAGTCTTAAAAGTCAAAGTCAAAGTTGTCTTTATTGTCGGTTCTGCTACATGTGTACACACATACAGAGAACTGAAATTGCATTTCTTTCTAAACCCTAGAAAAATATAGCTAGAAGAAATATACAGGCTAAGAAATATACAAGACTAACAATGTACAGGCTAAAGAATATTCTAATCTAAAAATATACAGTCTACAAATAAGTTAAAAATAGTCAGAAGAATATATAAACAGACAAAAACAAAACTTGTAGTGTGTATTAGATCTTGAATTATGTTGTACTCTTTTACAGACTCTGCTATGTGAAACTGAAGCTGCTGCTGATAGCTATTGAGTACAAGTCGGACCAGAGGGAAAGCAGGTGAGGTCTTAACTCGTGTTAATTTTAGGTGAAAAAACAAAAGTAATTTCTTTTGTGACTCAAAATCGTTTTTCTTCAATTATTCATGCTCTTTTTACCAGTGTTGGACATTTCGAGGGTCACTGGTATCTGTACATTCATCAGTAGTTAAACTCTTTGATTTACGTTTCTCTGAATGCTGAACTTGTCGATATATGGAACCTTTGATATGTAAAGATCACTAACTCTATCAAATAACACTTCATGTGCCAGGTGCAAAGTCTGGCAAACTCTGCTGCGCGTCTTTTCCTTCAACAACTGCTCTTTAATTCCTTGTAGCACCCTCATAAATCCGGGCAACCATGTGAAAATGCAGGAAGGAACTTTGGGCTTCTTCATTGCCAGTGATGCCAAAGAAGTGAAGAGGTAAAGGTCAAGTTCTGTCTGAAATTCTCCTGTGAGAGGTTCTTGTTGATGTTTTCCCTGCTCCTAATTTGATGAATTACCCTTGGTTTCTTTTCTTACCAATTGAGTTCATGGTCTCAGGTTTTCAGCTCACTCTTAATATTTCAGAAGCTCTAGGTTTCCAGATTGCTTTATTGTCGCAAACCTGTGGAATATACCATTTTCTTAATGAAATTAAATGTCTGGATTTGAATTGTGAGGTTTTGTCTTGTGACAGTTTCAGATGTTTTGGCTTACGTTGGAATCTCTTTTTTAACAGGGCATTATTTTACTGTAAAGCCTGTCATGATGACATTACAGATCCTAAAAGGATAAAGAAATGTGGATGCAAGAAATGTAAGTATGATTATTTTCATTCAATGTAGAAAAACGGATTGTATTTATCGTTATTAAGATGTCCTCAAATACTGTGGCTAAATAACATGACCTACATTGCCACTTGTCCAAGCCACTTAGCGAAAGCATAAATAATTCACATGATAAAATCTTGTGGCCTCAGCACCCGGAAAGGTCATTGGATTTCTTTGTGAAGCCGTTGAGCAGATTCAACATGACTCCAAAACAAAATGAGAAAACCTCCATGTTCGGACGCTGCTCTTGTTACTGTAACTTCCTTATTACTGACATGTGGTAACATCTTCTACATCACTGCTTAGTATTTCACTGTATTTGGAAAGTATGTGCTCATGGTGATTATTCTGCTTCACTTTCTAATTGTAGGACAATTATAGATAAAAAAACAAAAAAACTTCATCTATAGGGTATCATCATCAGAAAAGGTGATTCGTTTTAAAGAATATGCATTCACATGCCCCCATCAGCAATTTAGTCTCTAAAGTAAGTTCTATTGAAGTTCTAAAGTTCTATTTGTGTTTCTGCAAGCCTGTCATACCATCTTTAGCATATTTCCCTTTTCTCTGCGAATAGCTGGCTGTAAAAAAAAAAAAAAGTACAACTTTGTGCCGTTAACAGGTTAAATTGATAGAAGTGTATCTAAATTACAGGGACGTGTGTTATTTTGTCGTTACTTTTAAAACGCTCCCCCCTCGATTAGCCAATCATCTTTTTTGAATAACCTTCACATAACCCTAACATTTGATTCATTCTCTTTCTGCTGCTCGGGAACTTGACACTATTTCTTAAACGTTCACTGTATAGTGATATATTGTGAGTAACATGTATTCATTTACCCCACAAACCACGGCCTGCTACCTTGAAAAACCAACCAACATATCCGACTGTACTGTAAATGTTGCATGTACAATGGTTGATGTTGCCTGTGTCCCTCCCTAACGTCATGTGCACACCGCTTGTAAATCAAGGCAAAAATTTAACATAGAAAAAAAAATCTCATTTAATTTGGAAATGTGTCGTTGACATGCAATACCTACAGTACAAATTCATATTTGATCAATTCTTGGATATTTCTTCTAGTATTATCGCCTTCACATATTGTAGTAACACCTTGTGCCTTCTTCTCTCTGTACTACGATTTTCCACCACCAGAGGTCCCCCAAGCCCTTTTATTTAACACCCTAATTATTTTTCCTCATTAATAGATGAACATTACATTTGGCATTCAGCAGACCATAGACATAAGGCATTCAGTTTTTCTACTTTATGGATCGAGAAAAAAGCTGACCACTGTAAAACGAATCACAAGTTGCAATACAAATATCGGTGACTGAGATGTCTGTGTTTATTATATGAATCCCAGATTGAATTGATTCAATTGAGGCATCGTGACATTAAATCCACTCATTTTTTTTCCTCAGGCTTCCGTTGTCTTGCGCTACTATTTTACTTCAATGCAACAGAATGACGGCCCATTGCATTAATGCCAGAGCTCAGAGCTTTGGTCACCACATGCAACAGAAAGTTCTGAAGATAGATACTCCGCCTTCAGGTGTCCCCCTTTCTCCCACTCATTCACCTTCCAAGCCAAATTCCCCTCCCAATTAAAAAGATTAGCATCAAGAAGAACAGAACAGCGATGGGAACTAGTAGAACGGTTGATTTACATTTACATGTGATCAAGTCGGCCTTTCCATTATCCATGAACGCAACGGAAGTCTTTTCTCCCGCGAGGCCTTTCTTCCCCCTCCCCCCACGCCCCTTTTTGCCAGGTGCCTGAACGATCCTCAAACATTAACCTGCTTCTCCTCTCCCTCCACCCTGACCCCTGACTGTAGCCAGGACTTCGGCCTACAAGAGAATCAAACTGGCATGTTGTTTTGATTGCGGCCATTCGGAGCGCGACCGCTCTTGCATGCCGGTGAATGTGCATTGTAACATGGACGCCCCTCAGCGCGACATCCCGCTCTCCGCTGTCTCTGTTAATGATTGCTCGGCCACGTTACGTGCCTGTAAGTCGTCGACATCACGTACGGTGTTTTTTTCCATGTTTGTCCAATGCACAGTACAGTCGTTATCGGTTGTAGTGCCCTCGATCTAGATGAAAGATGTGGCTTCTAAAGTTGGATTTTGTTCTGTCGCTCTGGTTATAGTTGGCTGCTGCTGTTTTGGTAGTTGTGGTATTGGTAGTTTTGTTTTTTCTTTCATTTTTTTAAATTAATTTTTAGATGGTTGCGAGGTGTGAAGCATGCTTTAATATCAATGTCTTTCTGGTCTTATAATTTCATTCTTTTTAATTATTTGATATAATTTGACATTATTTGGCACAGTGTGAATGATGACAGACATCTCTGTGTGTGTGATACTGATTATGGACACCAACCTGACATTGCTTGACCTCATTTAACTTCTAACTTCTTTAAATCAGACTAACATAGTTAAACAGAGTAAAGCGGTAATTTTCACTTCTTCATGGAAGACCTCACTAGCAATTAGAACATTTTCAACAAACAAGGTGTTCAGGCAAGGTGTTCATTCCAGGAAGGTGAAACGCATGTTCCCACACCCCATTGCTTTATCTCAACCAGCGAGATGTTGTGACGGGTGTTAATAATGGGGCTCCTCGACATTGCACGAACTGAGTCCACGGATCTTTGTGAATAGTACGGCGATGTCACTACGGAAGGTCTTAATATTTCTTTATAAGAGTGACCTTCTAAGATGGCTACGCTCCGAATGTTTGATATTTGGGGGTAAATTGGAAATTAATATAAATATATATTTGGTTTCCTGAGAAAATATCAAATCGGATGTCATACAAGTCACAAATGATTAGTTGATATTGTAAAATAAATGAATAAATTATAAACAAACAAAAATTGAGAATACTGTAGCAGTTGGCGGGTATCGTTCAGGTTGTGTTTTGTAGTCTCCACAGTGGTTTATCCCCTTGTCAGTTGTTATTAAATAGGATTAGCTCACAAATTTGAGCTGCGTTACAGATATCCTTCTCCTTATTTGAGCGGTATTCTCCTTTTAAAGCCGGAGGCTTGAACCTAAACCATGTTAAATCTTATAAGAGCATCTCAAGAATCGAAGCATAAAAGATTGCGTTTGATTCTCTAACGCCTTGTTCCAATGTGCTGGAATCCGCTGTATAGACCGTCGCACACGTTTAGCAGACGACTCTTGATCACAAACATTTGAGCTTATGGCCACCTCCCCCACCCCCCGGAACATTTCTTCCAGGGTGACGTGTTGTGGCCGAGCCCGAGCAGCGCTCCCGAGCGGCTGTCGACACGGTGCGGGCCGTGCACGCAGAAAGGCCTTATGCGGCCTGACGTGGAAATTATGTTTGCATTTTCATTTTTGGAGTGCTACCGGTTGTCATGAAACTCGGCCTGACAGTTCCTAACCACCAGGCAGCCGAGTGACCCCCACCCTCTCTCTCTCGCTCTCTCTCTCTCGCTCTCTCTCTCTCTCTGGTTGCGGGACAGATGCTAGCCTGTTAGTCCTGCGACTCGGCTCACGCCCACCGATCGCAGGCGACAGATGCCAGGACCAGCGAGGTCCGTGTTTGAACATCGCTGTCACCGTCCAGCCTTAAGCTCAATGCGTGACCTTTATTGTAAGCAAAGGGTCGCGATGAGGTACTAATGAACATCTGTATGTCTCAGATCCGAAAAGGGAAAAAAAACTGACGGGTTATGTCAGGAAATATATGACAAAAACATAATACATTAATATTACAATAAAATAACCATGTATTCTCGACTACTTTTGAGAGAGATACTTTATTCATCCCTGAAGAGCAATTGCAGTGTAACAACAGCTTGCATAAAAACAACAGGTAATAATTATAAAGTGACCAGAATAGAAAATATAGAAAAAAATGGCAATATGCAAGAAATCTAAGAATTAACTAAAAATAGACACATTGGCAATTACAATAAACAAAAAGATTAGAAAAAAATGGGGCAATATACATTAAACATAAAAATTAACAATAGACAACCTATTCTTTATATCTTGTTATTAAGTATTGAGTATTAAGCATAGGTCCAAATAAACAGACATAACTGAGGCTCCATCTAAATCTGTCACATGTGAATATTCATGTCAAGCAGGTGACCGTTTCCAAACTGTTGACAGCTTTCCAACATTTGTGCCGACTGACAGGTTACAGCCAATCACATTCTCAACTGACTGTTTCTTTGTTTTGTTTTTTGTTTTTTTGCCATTGCTTTGTCCATGGTTGTTAAGACTCCCCTCGTTTTAAAAGTGCCTTAAAGCGACGCCCCTGCACCTCCGCAGCAGCATGCGGCGTCACCACGTCAGCCCTTCAGTTTGTCATTTATAATTTGCTCTCATTTGCAACCTGTTCTCCCCAGTAACCTCTCATTTGTCTCTGCATTTTTCTCAGTTAAAAATAGCTATAATGGATATATCAAATCAAGTAAGTTTTGATTTCCATTCTCCTTTTTTGCCATTTGTTTTCTTACCCTTCACCATTCTTGGTATCTCTGTTTACACTGTTTCTAATCCTTTCATATTTTCCTGTTTGCCCGTCACCATTCTGTCGATCTTCACCTTGTGTTTCTCACATTGTGTGTTTTTATGTTCCACACGAGCAAAGCCTTAGAATTAGGTTTGAGTGGTTTGCGTTGGGCATCAGTCGCAGCTCAGCAGTAGATGGTGCTACTGCTTCAGTCTGCCTCTAGCTATCACAATCCATCCAATTTTGGACATAGTCAAACATGCAGTTTAGAATCACCAAAATATGCCAGAACTTGCGTGAAAAACGATAAATGGGGAAAGAAATTGGAACACGTTTTTCAGTCAGATGGTACTGAAGATAATGAAATATAATAAGTCTGTGCACATTTGTGTTCTGAAGTTCTCTTAAGAACCTTAAGGGCCGTTCAGTGTAGCGGGATCTCTGATCGGCAGCGGATCTGCCATAACGCGTTGTCCCGGAGAACTGCCATGCACGTTTGACGTGGGGCAGATGAACACTGGAGCTCCAGAGCAGGGAAGATAATCTGCCAGACAGCTGACTGTTGAAATAATCATCTCCATACTCCACTTGAGGCTCCCAGACACTTTCTGCGAGGAACAGAAACGCTATTTGGCCTTTGCTTTTAAAGGTGCAGTGCGCAGAATTTAGCGGCATCTAGCTGTGAGGTTGCAGATTGCAACGAACGCGTGGAGGAGAATCTACAGTGGCCGCGAAACTTGCAAAAATCACCTAAGTCCCTCTCCACGCCAGTGTCCGTTCTGGGCTACTATAGAAACATGGCGGTGCAACATGGCGGCCTTCGTGGAAGAGGACCCATGTACCTATGTAGATATAAACGAGTCATTCTAAGGTAACGAAAACACGATTCTTATGTTCATCGGATTATACACGATTTAAAACATACTTATGAAAATGATATTCAATTTCTGCCAAGTCCGTTCCGCTAGATGCCACTAAATTCTACACACTGCACCTTTAAGAAATAACAAAAATCAAATTTCCTACGCTACAGTGACAGAACTAGTACCATTACCATTAAAACACCATTAAAGGGCAGCCATTCACATTGTGAAATATTTGGATATGGAAAGTATATCGGTGTAAAGCTAAAATATATCGGCGCATCCAAATGACAGGGATTTGAGGTTGAACTCTGCCTTGTCACTTCCTTGTTCTAATGGCAAACAATTACTGGCACACCTGAAAGCATGTTTATTAATTCATGTTTATTATGAATATCAAAGTAAATGTCAAATCTAACATTTCATTGGAGGCTGCACCAAATGGTTAAGTGGTGTTTAATAAATATGAGGCTTTTTAATTATTCAACTATTAGCATTCTTATGCCAGAAAGAATTACCCCCGCCCAACCCGTTGATTACGCTCAGAATATGTGTGAAGCAGCTCCATTAACATACAATACAGGTCCTACTTAAAGTCAGTTTGAATCAAATCCGTGCCCTTTACTCATCCCCCGGAAAAGCATTAAAACGCAGTTTGTGATGAAGAACTGTTCTTCGTTTAGCAATTTGTGTAGTCAAAAGGCAGACTTGTCAGTGCCAGTCCCCCAAACTGAACCACCACCACGCCGGCTCCGTCCG
>OMKR01000309.1:0-16533 GCA_900302355.1 Cyttopsis rosea
TGTCTGTCTGTCTGTCTGTCTGTCTGTCTGTCTGTCTGTCTGTCTGTCTGTCTGTCTGTCTGTCTGTCTGTCTGTCTGTCTGTCTGTCTCTCTCTCTCTCTCTCTCTCCGTTCTTGGCATCACCAAGCTCGGTAGTGATAGGAGCTGTATTTGAGATGGAGCCGAGCTCTACAAGCGTTGTTTGTAGTTTTTGTGTGCACTTGGAGGATTATTTTGCGGAGCTCTACGTGCATGATTTCAGTCGGGTGTTTGTCCCGTTGGGTGTTGTTTTTGTGTGCGAGAGGACCCCACACCTCTGTGGTTTTATGACGAATTGAAATAATTTGAGCCAGGTTGCAAATGGAATTTGAATGTAAATTTGCCGTTTTATTGCATAGAATGCCCTGCGTGCTTTCTCTCTCAGTTCATTTACTGCTGGATTAAAATTTCCAGTGGAATTTATTTATAATCCTAAATAATTGTAATTTGAACAATTTTCTAATTTGTATGTTGCTATTCTGAAACTAAATTGGTTTCCCTAAGATCTGGATCTTTTTATTTATTATTATTTTTTTTGTTTTGGTCATTTTTTCTAATTTACTGCCAGGGTCCCCAGGTCTGGCAGTGCTGCTCCAGCAGGTCCAGGCTGTACTACTACAGTACTACTACAGTGCTGCTCCAGCAGGTCCAGGCTGTACTACTACAGTACTACTACAGTGCTGCTCCAGCAGGTCCAGGCTCTGCTCCCTCCCACCCAGCAGGGCTTACAGCAGCAGCAGTTTGATCTCTGAGTCGTGCAGAGTGAGACTGGGTGCGGTTGAGTTCTGCAGGGTGGAGGCCAGTTTGTTTCACTCCACGCTTCTGAGAGAAGAATTCAGTTATTTTGGTGCCAATTTTTATACGGCACTTATTGCTTGTGTACATTATTTGATGATGTCATATTTTTTCCCCCCTACAGCGGAATCAATAAGTTTGTAGAATAGACCTTGGTGCCAAATAGAATCAAATGCGTTTTTGAAGTCTATGAAGCAGGCAAATATTTTAGTATTGTTGGTGAACGTGTTTATCAATTATGGTGTGTAGGGTGTAAATATGGTCTGACTTGCGGTGATTTGGCGTGAATCCAATTAGACTTTTTCTCAAGACATTGTGCTGGATAAAGAAGTCTACAAGTCTGGAATTGATGATGCTCCAGAAAACCTTCCCCAGGTTACTGTTCAGACAGATGCCTCTGTATTTATTTGGGTCGAATTTATCTCCATTTTTGAAAGTTGATGTGATGAGACCGTGATTCCAGATGTCAAGGGAAGTAACCTACAGCATCTCATTCAGGATTCCATCGAGCCTGCTTGCCTTCTTGCCTTTTAGGGCACAGAGATTTTTGGGTTTGTTCCTGCTCAGTAATGGGGGAGTCCAGAGGGTTCTGATTTTCTTTTATTGCCAATTCAAATTTGTCTAATTTGGCTCTGATGTGGTTTTGATCTGGCTCTGTGTTGTTTGCTTCTGTCTCATAAAGAGTTTTAAAGTGGCTGACCAAAATGTTGCCGTCCTGTATCTCCAATTCTTCAGATTTAGATTTTTTTTGTTTTTTTGAGTGTTCCCTTATTTCCTAAATTTGTTAGGGACTCCTTAATTAGTGTTTGTAGTGTTTAAGGGCGTCACAGTAAAGAAGGCGGACCTCTGTGTTTCCTGGATCTCTATGTTTTTCGTTGTATAATTAACTAATTTATAATTACAATTTTTTGACATTTGTCATCATTGGGCTTTTTTGGTTTATTTTTTGACTGTTTCAACTGCCATTGTTTGGATCCTTCTTTACTGTGAACATATGTGGTGTCCAAAACAGTGTTTGAATTTCAGTGATTTGGCTGTGATCGGACAGAGGGGCTGGTGCTTTCACTGTACAGTAAATGCGCTGAGAGAGGAAGGGTCTACATCATTGACCATGTAGTCAACCGTGCTGCTGCCAAGAGGTGAGCATGTGTCTTCCTAGAGAGTCTTTGACCCAGACCCAGGCTTTGACAGAGCTGCACGAGGTCTTGTCCATTCCTGTTGACCTGGAGGTCAGAGTTGTGTCGGGGGAGGTTAGTTATGTTACGAGGGAGGTTTTGCCCAAATATATGCATGTTACCCTCTCTCTCTATTAGTGTTGACTATAACATCATATTTGATCTTTTTTTATGATGGGGCTAGAATCAGAATCAAAATCTGAGTTTATTCAACCAAGTACATTTTCATATAGGAGGAAGTTGTTGTGGTGAGGATTGGTGCGTTTCTCTACAGACAATTAAAACAAAATAAAGCAAAATGAAAATAAATTGCCAAAAATACAGAACATAAATAGCCAAATATATAATTGTATTTATTTATTTATTTATTGCTGCTGCTGTGTATCCAGTGGAGAATGAAACATGTCTCTCTCTCTCTCTTCAGAGTCCTCAGGAGACCTCGTGTCATTGAAACAAGGCCGTCTGTGGAGCGGCCAAATCGTGCAAATCAGGTCAGATCCTGCACAAACTGCAGCTGTCCATGACGCGCTAGACACCTATTTACTACCTTTGGAGTATTCCTTTGGAGTGTTAAGCAAAGTGGTATTGAATGGAATCAGAATTTTTTTTTTTTTTTTTTGCTGAACATCTATTACTTACAGTCAAATTAAACAATAAAATCAGGTAAAGATGATTTTAATAGCTTGGAATATATTTTATTTCCATTTTATTTCATTGCGGTACATTTCTTTGCTCTACAGGACGAGATTACAATGGATGATATTTTTGCATAAAACAAAAAAAGTGAAAATTGTCTTTAAATTCCTCTTCTAGATAGCCTACTGTATAGACAAAATACACGTTCACTTAAAAAAATAAATAAGATTAGTATTTTTCCCCCCTTTTTTTTATTTGTCATGACAAATACAGCGAGGACCGTTTCGTGACCAAAAGGACTTCACAACACATTCTACGTATTCTACTCATCACAGCAGCTTTTTGAATTGAACACTGATACATTCCTTTATTCGGGATGCACAACGCACATACGACACACTTCACTGGAGGTCAAAAACTTTCAACAGTCACATTTATAGTCACGTTATAGTTTATGGACGTGGAAAGATGTCACATTTAAGGCATTCGATTATTTCTCTCCTTTCTTTTTCTCAATTATCCCTGCGATGATTGATATATATCTCTCTATACATCTCTCTTTTATATGCACCACCTTTGTGGACTCTGCATATATTGTTTTCACATGTACATATACCTAACCCTATATATATATACATAGAAAAATATATGTGTATGCGACAGACAGAATAAACAGATAAAATACTTTTTCTCTTTCTCTTTGAGCCTTCACATTCACGTAGGCCACTGATACGATATGAACGTACGACACTGGACAAATAACAAAAATAACAACAATAACAGATATTCTTGACTTTTTTCACTTGGAGCTTCAGACCACAGGAACAGTACGATTTTAAATAGAGTTTTTTTGTTTTTTTTGGCTCTGCACATGCGACCGGAACAGCATGCGTCGACGTTGCACAATACAATCTAATGTTCCCTTCAATATCAAAAATACCAACGAAAATAAATTCATTTGATTTACAATGCGATACATGAATCTAATGAGTTTGTTCTATTTTGCATCGATTGCACATAATACCCTCACTGAAACAGCTGTTTAATTATTGCACAAAGGACCTAAGAAATTGCATTTCCGTGCTTATTCTACATCTAAATACCACTACAAAGCACAGTATCACATGGAAACACAGTGGTTTGCCTCACACAGCTCCCACTACACACTGTTCAGAAGGTAGCACTGTATACAAACTATTGCTTTGATCACATGACGCAAAACTACTATATGTATGACATCACATATGCCACCAATAAATGCATATCACGTAAACGTACCAATATTTCCCCCTCTACGATCTGTCAACCTCCTCTACAATTATTTATGAATTATGCGTTTACTTAAAGTGCATCATCAATATGGGTTCACACAAATTACATCCTCGTTTAGCATTCATTTAAAGGATAGGTGTGCTCATTTTCAACCCAGGCCTTATTAAAAAGTTGCTTCCCATCATTTGGAACTTAACCTGTTCATAGCACAACCTCACTGAACGCTTTACTGTCGAGAAACTTTCCACTCTGCTGCAGCTTCTCACTGTGCGTATATGCAGTCCTTGCATTTTATCTGTTATTTTTTATCATTATAAAAAAAATTTAATTTGACTCTTTTGCACTTTGGCAAATTAGCTCATTTGGCGGAACGTAAGAGACTAGAAACAGAAAGTTGCGTTGCTTCCTCCTCGCAACCTGCTGTAGCCTACGACGTTATGCTTTGGACGAACTGCGGCAATCGACAAAAGTAGTTTTGAATAAAATGTGTGTGCACTAAGACACGTGGGACTATAATGTGATATCGTTTTAGAAAAGGAGATTTAACGTTTTTATTTTTATTTTATTTTATTTTTTTAAAGGCTTTAACGTTTGCCCTATTGGACTGCGTTGAAGCGCAGTGAGAAGCTGCAGCTGAGTGGTAAGTTTCTCAACCGTTAAGTGTTCGGCGAGGTTGTTCAATTATAAATGATGGGAACCAACATTTTAATAAAGGGCCCGGGTTGAAAAATAGCCAGCCTCTCCTTCGAATGATCCAGAGAAAATCTACGGATCGGTCCGCGCTAGTACACTGGATGAAACAGGCCAGCGACATGAGCTGTAAACCATGATTTCCATTTATACCGGACCTTGCATAATGATAAATCCAACACGATAAATACGCAAGTATATAGCAGCTATTGCACTTCTTCCTCGCATGTCTAATACACTACGCTGCACACTGAGATATTCGGGCTGAGTCGCTCCTCAGAGGGAGGAAGTTCTCCCTCGTATCTGGATCAGTGTTGAACAGCAGGCATGGCTTCAGTTTCCTAGTGGCAGCGGACCAACGTTACTCCCAGTCAGCCAGCCATCATTCTGACGTCTGTATAGATCTGAAAGCGACAAACCCTTCATTCATTCTTCCATCCATCCATATATATGTATATACCGTATATAGTGAGCTGATTAACAGGGCTACGCTACAATTGAATTACATAGAAGTTACATGGGAATTTTAAGGCTTTGCATTTTCTTTGTAGAAGGAAGTGATTGCACAAGAAGAAAAACACTGAGATCACCACGAGATAAGATAATGTTGCCAAGAGGACTATACTCTCTGCTCTCCCGGAATGGCTTATTTCCCTGCTTTTTGGGGCTGTCGGACGCCCTGGCTGCCGTCGGCCGTCTTCTCGGACGCCTGGCTCCCGCTGCACAGGTCCCTGATCTCCAGCAGACTCTCCTCCAGCGCCCCGACGAACACGGCCGAGCTGGTGTCGCTGCTCTGGCGGAAGCTGGACACGCAGAAGACGACGTGGTCCGCCTGCGGGTTGTAGCAGGCGCCGTAGCCGTTGGGCACCACGGGGCCGTAGCAGCAGAACATCTCCACCGTGGTGGGGACCTGGATGGAAAAGAGAGAGGGTGGAGGCGTTAGAGCGCTCCACCTGTGGATGAAGCTCTCTCTGTCTCTGTCTCTGTCTCTCTCTCTGTAGTAAATTAGTAGTAAATAGTAGTAAATTGAGTAGTAAATTAAGGAAAACAGAGCTAGAGTGAGCAGACTTCCAGCACCCGACTAGAAGGTTTTTGGATGTGGAGTTTCAGAGAAGACCTCAAAGCGATGATTTAAGAGACATTCTCCTTTCTTGATCACATGGCTCCTCATAAAGATCCTTAATGATCCTTCGCTGTCTTCCGATGATTTTTGCTCCTAGACTAATCTCCCAGATGTTGCTGAGGGATGTTTCCTAAACCTGATATTGGCGTTATATATAATTTTTTCCCCCCATTTTGAAACAGTAAATCGGCCGTAGCTCATTTAACAACAATTTGTCAAACAAAATGATGAATCATTGCCTTGGAACATAAAAACAACCCTTTATCATATATACAATTATCAATCTGGCCCCAAAATAGGTCAAAGGTACCAGGTATTTGTACCGTTCCACTTCCACTCTGTATTAGTTTTGTCTCCTTTAGGGGCCCCCTCTTGAGACCACACGGTGCTATGATGTCACCATGGTGATTTGCCTCCCAGAGACACACTGTCAATATATATATACTGTATATATAACCGATCAATACAACCGAACTGTTTGAACAAATTTTCTTGTCATGGAAGACGACTTTCGAGAACTTTCTCTCTTGTAAAATGTTAATGTCCCTTTGAATCACGTTTTTTAAACTCACACGGCTGTTTCTCATTGAATATGCAATGCATGTATCACAAAAATTTTTTTTTTGAATGACAGTACCTTGACCTTTGAATAGATGCGGCCAATCAATGGGATGATTAATATGCAAAATGCAAAATAATAATATCATAATACAATAATAAAATAATACAAAAACATGCTAATAATAATCATTTAGTGGTGTTCCGTGGGAATATTCCATTGTAAAAAAAAAAAAAAGCCGTGGCCAGAAAACAGGTGGAAAACACCTACAGTAACGTCCTACTAAGTAAGATGCTGCGATGGGTGATGGTTCTTATCTCTTCTAGGAAACTAAAACTGAAATGATCAGAGTGTTTCCTCAGAGCTGGAGGAATCAACAGTGTCATCGGAAAGGTTCATGTTTATTTCACATTTTATTTCCACATCTCAATAATTTCAGATGATGATGCCTCTGACCTGGCTGGTGGAAAGGATGAACTGGTTGCTGGCGAGATACGTCTCATCGGAGAAAATCTCCGGGTTTTCCATGTTGAGCTCCTTCGCAACGCTCCGAAGACCGAGGAGATGATTGTCTATCGCCATCCCTGTGATCGCCTTGAACAAGTAAAGCCCAAAAAAAGAGCAACTGTGAGAGAGGGGATAAGATCTTAGAGGGTATTTTGGTGATTTTCCAGTCAACCGTGACATAATTCCAGGGTAGTTTAATGAGTCGTCTCTGATCATGAAATACTTACTGCGATGGTGTAATTGGTCTGGGCATTGATCGCATCACAGAATCTCTTCATTTTTTCTGAATCCTGTAAAACAAAACAAAGAACAGAAGCCATTTGTGCCACCACATTTCAGGCATTTTGGAGCGATCACCTGCCGTGGGAAAGGGGGATTTGGGGTTTTTGCCAGAGGTGCTGAATGGCACCTGCTTTCGTTCAACGTGGGTGTTGTTGCGTCGCGGTAATTGTCCCAAAGTGAGAAAAATGACTCACGGTGAGCGCGGCCCTCTCCTCCGTCACGGACCTCACGAAGCTCAGGGCTTCAGGCGTCGCCGAGCGGATGTTGTCAACGCGACCCTCCTGGAAACGCCGGATGGAGGCGCTCTCGTACGTGGACACGAGCCTCCTGTTGCACCTGAGTGCGCACGCAGCACAGCGGATCAGCACAGAGCGCTCACCTGCTCAGGTAAACCCCCTGTATGTCTATTAAGTTGAAAGACTTTTTTGATTTTTGACATAATTTGTTTATTTGTTCACAATGTCAGGTGGTACAACCATAAATAAAGTCTTGTAGGTCTTTACACTGTCTGAAACACAACTTTTAAGCCACAAAACTCCCAAAATTAATGATATATATATTTTTTTAATTTAAAATTGAGCGTACATTGAAGAGATTCTTTATATTTTACACGTGTCTTCAAATCTAGTTTATTGTAATTATGAATGATTCTGACACAAAAGAAAAATAGAGCGTCATGTCATATACAGTAGAGGACACATTGAAGTGCTTTGGGTTTTTTTTTACCATTTACCTGTAAAACGCAAGCTGTAGTGCCACTTGGATGTACGCGTCCGGGCTCATTTTCTGCTTCTTGATGAACTCTTTTCCATACGCTGTGAAATTGTGGACGTCCATATCGAGATTACTGACGAGCCTGGAGGAGGAAGCACAGAGGACTTGAAAGAAATTAGATTTTTGTCTAATGACATATATTGACATTGTTTTTCTTGGTTGTGATTTGGTTGTGTGCGTGCGTGCGTGCGCGTCTGTGCCTTGCCTCTGCAGCCTCTCTGCCGCGCCTGCGAGCAGAGCCTGGATGTGGGGGCTGCACTTCCACAGCAGCCGCCGTGGAGGAGACAGATCTGTGACGCTGGACGACCTCGCCAGCTTGGACGGGCTCCTCGTCCTGATCGGAGGAACAAAAACACCGCTCTTGACCTCTTCCAACCACTGCCGGAACATCCCAGAATATCCCATATACTGTTGTGTTGTGTGAATTGGGGACACTGGGGCTTCTAAGAGCGCATCGCTTGGCTGGATAAGTGGTCTTTCTTCTTGGGGCCGTGGCCTTGAAGCATCTTACATCTTACATCTCTGCTTCACTTCAGTTCACTCTGCTCACTTTTTCACCCCAAATGCGGTCAATTGTATTGAATTTCTTTGACAAATTATAATAACCATTTCTTAAAATTGTAAATTTTTATTTGTAATATTAGTGTAATATTAAAGTGTTTTGTGTAGTGTATTGTCATTTTCCCCTATTTTTTATTCTCACTACTTTATTCTTTTTTATTATTATTATTTTATTTTATTTTATTATATTATTTATTACTTTACCTATTGTTTTCATGTGAGCAGCCGTAACACTGCAAATTACCCCCAAGGGATCAATGAAGTATCTATCTATCTATCTATCTATCTATCTATCTATCTATCTATCTATCTGGTTGTAGTCACTTTAACATTTTGTTCCTATGTGTATCTGCACTGTAGAGGTCTGGCCTGAAAACATTGACAAATAGAACACTGAACTGGGAGCTCCACTTACATGTATTTCAGCAGGTATTCGGAGCACTGCACCATAACTATCCCCTCGAAGGCAGAATGTTCGCACACCAGTCCACACACTCCGTCCATTCCCACGACAAACTGAAAGCGTGGCGATGAGTTAATGCATCAAATTCAACACCGTTTGGTAGTCCGTGGTACAGCAGTTGCTTCCGCTCTCGGCTTACCTGCATCGGCTTGTCGTACCAGCGGTTCGCCCCGTTCTTCTCGTGGCCGCCGCCGTGCAGCATCAACAGGGCCCGGTTGGTGTCGGTGGGTTCCAACCCGCTGGGCTCGTCCAGACACACCACACACACGCAGCTCTCGACCAGGGCCAGGGACTCTCTGTTGGTCTGATCTGAAGGAGATTAGGAGAAGAGTTTCAAGAAGAGAGTCCGTTCTCGGGTCTTATCTTGAGACGGATATCTCCAAAGTATTTGTTGGAGCAGGGGAGAGACCTTTGGCCAGCGCGTCTCTGGCCTGTGCCCATTCCGTTCGGCCGTCCGACGTCAGGAGACCCAGAGGCGGGAGCCGCTCCTCCGAATTCTCCGCCATCTTAGCGATCTTCTCGAGCTGCCACAGGATGTCTAACTCGCCGAGATCCTTTTTGTTTGCAACGACGTCCAACACGAACAACTAGTCAGAGGAAGAGACAACGGGTTGTATAGAGATGTTAATAAACATATAAATGGAATTATGGCGACATGGTGGCGTATGATGCCTATCACGGTGTCAGGGTCACGGTCAAAATAAAAACGGTCTGATATTTAACACGGCTGCATGCTCGCGGCTAACTGTGACCTCGCTGCTGAGGCTCTTAGACAATGTGGCCGATTCGACGAGCTGTGATTCCGCTGTCTTCATGTTGACCACGTTTTAGGGATCTGTGGGCGAGGACGGCTCTAAAAGAAATATTGCTCCGACAAGAAAACCTCAGTCCAGCTGCTCTTGTCATACGAGGTGGTTATAACGGTAACAGCTTTTCTTTTATGTAATCACCAGGGAATAGTAACCATGTCCACAGTGGGTTCATGAGCAGAACCATAGGCAAACCAGGCAGCTTTAACTTGAACACTTTTTAAATTATTTCAGATTTGTTGTGAATTTTCTTTCCAATCAATGGAATTTTTCATTTTCCAAAGAATACACAATGTATTGAAATGTGCATGACAACAAACAAAACAAAAATCTTGATATACCTAATTAATTTCATAATCCTATAGATACAGTATATGGTGCTTATAATGTATTTGTTATCGAAATGTGGAGGTTTGGGGGAAAACGGGGAGAAAATATCTGTCTTCTACAATTTAACCAGTTGATCTGGCCATGGTCATATGAAAGCACTCTAATCCCCTTTCTTTGGACCCGTCACGTGATCATAAAAGCAAAATCATTGTCATGATGCTCATTTTGCAGGTTATGAATCCATCTTCCTACAACATACAAAAGCAATATTTTCAAACCTTAATTTAAATAGAAACCAGTAATTAACTGATTATCAAATACAAAAACATGTACATTTATCTATCTATCTATACATAGATCTTTTGAAAAAATACATTTGTATTACTCATTCAGGCAGTAATTCCAGTGCAAAAAAATTAACTAATACGATTAAATTATTGTTTATATTGTCCTGATATGGCACAACTATTTTGGAGTCTCACAGACCATTCCACTAGTTAGGTAAATACACTGTAGTCTCTTTTTTGAAACTAAAACAGTCATACAATATAGTTACCGTACAGCTGCAATGCAAGGGTCAAACCCTGAAACCAACTCTGATTAAATCGATTTTTAAACCAATTTAAAAATAAATTTGAAAGGTGAAAAATCCACAATTATAACAACACCATGTTTCTGAAGCAAGTAAAGAGGTTAAGGGCGTTATTCAATAAAGGTTTAAAGCAAGGAACTGAATTTGATTGTCAATTATCTTATTCTATTCTATTCCTTTAGTGTTTGGTGTTTGGTGTAGAGCGTCCCCAGTTTGCTACTGTAGAAGCTCGTCCCCCGGTCCTGACCTGGCCCTTGCACGCCACGATGACGTGCTCCGGCTCGGAGGAGGAACCGTGGCTGGTCTGGACCTTCAGCGTGTCCCTCTTGAGGCCCGGCTGCCGGTAGGAGGTGAAGAGGCGTCGGTACTGCTGCATGCACAGCGGCGTCCCGGCCAGCTGCCCCCGAGCGTAATCCACCGGCAGCGCCTGTCTGAGAGCCCGGGAGACACCATGACACATGGGATCTGAGGACTCCTCGCTCAGCCCTAGATTTCTGACAGCAATTGTATAACGACCGCTATGAAAACTGGGCTGAAGGGTCAGTGTGCAAAAAAATCTAAATTCAGTGGCGGAGGAGAGCCGGGTTCAGGAAATTGCCCATCAACTTACGCATCAATGAGAGCTTTATATTCCAATACTCCTGTGATGAGGTGGGCAGCAAATCTATAATAAAAAAAAAAGGGAAATTTAGAAATGAAAGCATAAATTGAGGTGTAGAACACATACTGTGCCTAAGTCTAAATGCTCATAACCCTTTAGATTGAATAAGGGCTTGAGCATGAAAATACAGTACAAGTACCAGTGATTGCACAAGTGATTGCATAAGCTCTTATCTTTCAATGGAGCAGCGGTAATCAATTTGGAGTAAATCACAGGGATTCAGTGTGTGTGTGTGTGTGTGTGTGTGTGAGACATTTGGATGCATATGTGCAGGCAGATCAGGAGAACACAGAGCGCCCCGTCAGCTCTTGTTCCCCGTGTCATTTGTCTCTGTGCTATTACGCTCCGGCCCAGATCAATGGAGAGGAGGCGTCCCGCCGCGCCACGCCCCTAAACACTGCCCGACCAGCGGTCTCTGCGGAGAGCTTGGCCCCGTCGCTCCCAATCTAATAAGCGGCTCTGTCAGTATATTACCAGCTGCCCGTTGTGCTCTGGAAACATTCACTTAGCACTCGGTGAACTGACAAAAGCTAATGGTGACTTACGGCGCTGGCCCGACCTGTGCGATGTCTGCCGGGCCGCAGATCATTTAATAACGGAAGGAGGACGTGACGTTTGAAGTCATCGATGAAACGCTGCAGATCTGCCGCTCCGATCTCAAAAATAGCTTGACGCGATCAGTGGTGACAGAATATACGGGGCAATATAGTACAGAGCAGTACTCTGGTCTCTACGTCACGTGGGACGGGTGTGTTTTGTGTGGTCGTGTGTGTGTGTGTTAACCCGGTGGTGAGTTGGACGGGCCTCGTGTGCCTGGTTCACAAGAGGTCCTTTCAAGTTCCAGGAATTGTAAACGATTAGTCGATAAAGCCGGAATCAAACCCCCCAACCCCTTGGTGGCATTAACCCGGTTCCTTCAGAAGGAAGTGATTGCATTCTAATCAAATCAATTTAGTATTTCCAGTGCAATTATCAATGATCAGCCTGAGGTGGAGAATTCCAGATTCAGAAGGTAAAGCCTGTGCACCGATCCAGCTGCTTCCAGTTGGACTCCCCCGGGTTGATGCAAATTCAACATCCAACACGGCTGACTCAAAATCCCGGAGTGGGGTTTTACTTTCCGAACCTGGATTTTTTCCAACCTGTGATAAGGGGTGATTAAAAGGCGGCCCGCACACATTCCCACCCCGTACAGTAAGTGACGCAGCAGAGGAAACCAAAATCAGAACTACAACCCTACCTGAGGGTGTCTTTGCGGTCTCGGAACGCTTGTTTGGGGAAGACCATGGCGGGGTTGGAGTTGACGGGCAGAGCCAGCCTGTTGTTCAGATACATGTCCTCCAGCCAGTAGTCGTAGACCTGAGGGATGAAATACACGTTGAGCACCTGGTTTGACCCTTTGGGACTCGACTTTGGGACTAACTTTTCCTGAGTTGGGACTCGTGGGCAATGGGGTGAAAAGCCATTACAGTGTGTTACTGTGGGACGAACAGGAGTGTGGGTGGAAGCTGGTGTCAGAGCGGGGGTGTGATAGATGTCGCTACGCTGCAACAACAGTGAAGGGACTGATCACAGCAAGTGTTTTTGGTGATAGATTGTGGCCAGCGACACCAAATGGAAACCCGACTGTTCATTTTCCCTCTATCTACAAAATTGCCGCGTGTCACTTTGACAACAACCTCTTTAGATCGAGTCCCAGGGGGAATTGTCTTTAGAAATTACCCAGTTGCTGGTCTTGTCTCTCTTCTCCAGGAGCTTCTTCTGGAGGGCCTCGCCGGCGCCTCCGGGGGCCCCAAACCTCTCCACGATGGCTTTTGTTTTCTTAAACTGCTCCTGTCCGACCAGGTGTTGCACACACTTCAGGTACGTGTCGAGAGTCTGCTTCAGAGGCGGCACAGGGACCTTGGGCAGGGCCTGGTAAAAACAATGCAGACTGCTATGAATGCAAATAAGGTGTCATAAAAGGACACAAGGAGCGTTTTTATCCTGTTTGACAATAATTAATTTGTTAAAGAGCCAAAGGGGATGCTTCCCCCCCCCCCACACACACACACACCATTTTCTTTCTTTCATGTTCATATTTTTAGAACCAAAGTTAATAATTCATTGAAATGGCTTCAAGATACATATGAGTAACATGCAAAGCCATTTGGGACTTGAAAGTGATCTCTTTTTTTTTTAAGTCAACAAAAATGCAAATTGAATATGTGATCATTTGTGTGTTACATTTCTATTGCAATTAAATCTGACGATGTGGCGTGTAGGAGTTGGTATCCTTAAAATGCTTCTTGGGCTTTTTGGTTTATAGACCAGCATTTTATAGACAAATTATTGCCTTGGATAAAAAACTAATCAGGTGTTTATTTATTTATTGTTTTTTTTTTTGTTGTTGTTTTTGCCAATCAAAGCAAGTAAGACCGAGAATACGGGAGTGAGTCAAATCTTAAATGCCACCAATATAAGCACAGATAGACATGGTCAATTATAACTGTCACCAATTACTATAACCTATGTGTACATTTATTTGATTTGATTTAATTTGATTTTCTCTTTCTCTCTTATTTTGTCTTACATCTCTTTTTTTTTTAGACTTGCACCGTACCGCCAACTTGAAACTGCTGCTGAAATACCTGAATTTCCCCCTCAGGCATCAATAAAATGTAACTTGATTAGGATTATGATAAGACTGATCCACAGCGCTTTATAACGCGGCCCTAGCGGCCGACCGGGGAACTGCAGCCGGGTGCCCTGACCTTCAGCACCGCGGAGAGCGGCACAGCGAGACGTTTCAATTAGTACACAAAAAGCAGTTTAATTGGATCCCGGCGAACTGTTCCGTTTGTGAATTTTGATTGTGCAGAATATAAATATGAATTTATAAATATAATATATAACATAATATCTTCAATGGTCAGCAATAAAAAAAATTAAAAAAATAAAATAAAAAACGGACTCAATCAACGGGATGAATTTCGTGCAGTGCTGCGCGCTTGCGGAAAATAGATAGACAATAGAATTAAAAAAAAATAGATAATAGATATAAAATAGATGCAATTCATTGTTTTTTTCTGTTGCATTTAAATGTAATTCATAGCCGTGCACTGTAAAATCAGTTATTAATTTCTTACTTGGCTTTCTCCTCCCTGCGGTGGTTCTCTCTCCGAGACGGGCATCCTGATCTGTCAGTCAGATCCACTCAGAGGGGAAGTAATTGGAGAGTCGGTATACAGCCCTTTCAGTTTAAAAATTAAAAAATGAATAAAAATGTTGTAAATAAATACAAACTGAAAATAAATAAATAGAAAAAAACAATTCCTGCAGAAAAAAAAAGTTAGTTAAAAATAATAATAATAATCCAAACCTCTTCTTACCTCTTACACCTGGCCTGGTGGGTGGGCACCTTTCCTTTTCAAGTGGTCAAAGAAGTGTGGGACGATGCCACCGTGCGCGTCCCATCGTGCGACAACTCCGCTCCCGCACCCGCACCCGCACGGACGCGCGCCTCACGCACCCTAAGCGCCAAATCCCGCGGAGCCCGCAGCCCGAGCAACCGAAGGATGCTGAAGGTGTTGCGAGTGTCCACCTTCCCCTGGAGGCGAGTGACTCCTCCCATCGAGATCCATCCGCGGATCACGTCGTTCGGCAGCTTGGCTTCCTCACCGGACCCACCCGAGGAGGAGAAGGTGACGGTTCCTCCACTGGATGGTGGAGGGTGGAGGGTGGAGGATGGAGGGTGGAGATACCGCCGGTTTGGGGTTCAGAGGTCAAGGGTCTTCAGAGTTCAATGAGAAAAAAAACCTTAACTTTTTAAACCTTTTTTTTTTCTTTATTTAATTTTTCCCCCTTTTTTTTGCCTTATTCACTACTGACTTTTTTCAGGATGTTTAAAAAAAGTGGTTTATTATATTCATCAGTTTGACTGCTAACCCCCCAAGAAGAAAAAAAAGTATAATTGAGTGTACTATGTGAAAGTATTTTTTGTTTTTTAATTTTTTAATAATTAGTATGTGTTTATAATAAATATACTGCAGTCGTGTTGAATTCAAACCACTTAAGTTGGACTTGGATGCGCTGAAATATATTGAATCTATATCATTTACAACCAAACTAAATACATAGTTTTCATGTATTTCTGTCTACTTTTGGTTACCAAAATAGTGCAGTTAAAAGATATACTTCAGTCTACTTTCAAATAGTAAAACTTCAAGTAAGAGAAGTGCGCTTTTGTATCTGAACTGATGCATATTCATCTTTTACTATTAACACGGCTCTTCGGAGCGCACATGCATCCTAATATTTATGCCAAACAGCACAAGAGCTATAATTAAGTATGATTTATAAAGTATATTATAAGTACAAATTAAGTTTCATTCATCTAAAGGAATATCAAATCACACGCACTTCACACGCACGCAGATCCAAATAGAGGATCCTTAACGCCACAGCGAGCCTGTAACAAATGACCACGGAGCTTGTGGAGTGTTGTTCATTTCTTTATTTACTTATTATTTATTAGAATACAGTTTAACAAGAAAACACACACGCACACGCGCACGCACACACGCACACGCTCACGCACACACAGAAAAGAAGAAAAAAAAAACCACACAATTACGCACGCACGTACAAATATGCTTAGGTCCACATTCCACATATATCACACGGAACAATTTACAATGTGCTTATTCACATATGTACAAAATGCATTTCTTATGATACAGTTCATTTTAAAATAAAACAACAGACAGGCCGACCTGTTACAAAACTAAAAATCCACACATTTTCTAAACAAACGCAAAAAGTATAGTTCTCTGATATATGGAGTAAAAAAAAGTTTCATCAAAGACTAAAAATATATTTTTGGGCTATTTTTGTGGGAAAATGTGCTGCTAAGAGTTGGTCCCCTATTTATATGTTCATTATAACCTTGTATGATACACGTATTCAACAGTAGCTGAAAGGTCTCTCACAGAATAAACTCCAATTCATGACAAACGTTACAGACATATTAAAATTACAGTCAAACTAAACTTTGGAAACGGGTCACACAATCGCGATTTGGTGATTGGGTGTTTTAATATTGCACATATAATAGTTGAAATTGGGGCTGGGCGATATATGATATAATATCGATATCGCGACATGAGACTGGATATCGTCGGGGATTTTGAATTTGCCCGTTCTCACTCAACGCCTCTTCCCAAGATCACTAATGATTGTTTCTCAAATATTTATTGCGCGTAAATATGGGAAAAACAAATATCCCGATATTTGGCTTTGTCAATG
>OMKR01000314.1:0-10741 GCA_900302355.1 Cyttopsis rosea
CACATACAAGTGCCTTACACCATCAGAAAGCTGAGACCCTAAGGAATCATTTGAGATGACACTGTATGTCAATCCTTTCTATCAATTAAAAAGTGATAAACATTATAATATTAATTGCGCCTGATAAAATGATTAATATTTTGAGTGTAAAAGGGCTTTGACCAATATACTCATGCCTAATGATGCCATTCCCATGCTCAATTATGTGTGATTAGATGCTGCACCAGGTTGTGGGTTGATACCATTAACTACACAGCTTTGGTACAATTTCTAGACATTTTTGACCACTCGGGAATGGGGGAAAGGGTCAAGAATCCCCCCAAAAGACCACCCGAAGACCTCATGACCTTGAAAAACACTTTAGAAAACTGAATGCTGTGATGCAGCATCAATTAATTTTGAAAATTGGCTCAGAAAAACCCACTTATCTTCAATGTACCTGGACATCCCATACATTTTCTGAATGGTCTGGGTGTCTAGATTCTGGGTCTGGAGTTTCATGAGGCTGCGATTATCCTAGAGGTCACAATAGGTCATTTTATACAGCAAGGTCAAGTTAAAAAAAAACGCTGTCATCACATTGAAATGGGGCCATAATTCATCCCACATGAATGCAATTGGGCTCTTTGGATTCACAAGAGTCTCAGCTTTGTAGCATTACCCAATTTATACAATTCCATGACTGTTTAGGTGCCACAGTGTGCAGAAATAAGGAAAAGAAAAAAAGGCAAAATTAACATCTTTTCACAGGACTGCCCATTATGCTGACCGCCCATTATTCTGAAATCCCAATAAATGTCAGGTTAGAGATGGTTAAGTTTAGGTATAAGTTTAGATGGTTAAGGGTTAGGGTTAGGGTTGGGGCATGTCCAATGGGACATTTTTCGGACTATTGGGGTTTTGGAATAATGGGCCGTCGGAACAATGGCATGGCAATGATCTTTTTAGGACCCTGAAGCTAACTTTCCCTATGTAGCAGACATATGTCAGGCATGGCTATCAGACTCTTAGAGACTCTTGCGGTTCTAATGAGCCCAATTTCATTCAGATATCTTGATGTGAGAAGTCAAGGGACCCGTTTGAAAATACACATGCCCATTTGTCAAAAAAAAATAGCCGACTTTGGAGTTATGTTACGGCCGCTTCCCAGCGAGCTAGCATGACATGGTTTACAGCTACGGATTAGTCTGGAAGTCAAATTTCTGGAAGCTTACCAGAAGCCTAAAAACGGAGGCGCTGTTTACACTTGGCATTAACATGCATCCTGAGTGATCTGATCTTAAGTGGCCAAAAAAAGTGCGGCTGTTTACACTTGGCGTTAAAATGCAACTTCACCTGCGTCTCGGGAGATCGGATCTCAACTTCCCCGCTCTATATGCAAATAAATACGTACGTCATTTCAGTTTGCAAAGAATAAATGTCAAGAACTTGGCACGCGGGCAAAATCCAAAAAATACAGACTGAAATGTTGGTGCCGTGTGTACTGTACGCAGTGCAAGGTTCAGGCTGAACACATTTATTTCAGAATTTAGTTTATATATTTTATTTAGTATTTATTTCGTTTCCTGATTTTCTTACTTTAATGGAACATTTTAAACATGAACATAACTCAGAGAATTGGAGTGGAGTTTTTCCTATTTTATTTATTTAATAAATAAAATAAAGAGCTCAGAGAATTGGAGTGGAGTTTTTCCTATTTTATTTATTTAATAAATAAAATAAAGAGCTCAGAGAATTGGAGTGGAGTTTTTCCTCCAGCGGTGCGCAGTGCGATCTGCAGAGAGGGAGCATCTCCGGGCGACTGCGCGTTCGGTTCCATGTCTCCGGCAAAAACCAATAAAACAGAGTGTGTTTTTATTTTAGATGTATTTATTTACATTAGTTTCCTACTTGTATGAAACAACATTTTTAAACACAACTTAACAGAGTTAAGGGACCTGATCATTGCGTAATGGAATGAATGAAACAAAAAACCTGTGTGTCCTGTGCCCAACGGGGAGACGCATGTTGCTTTCCGCTGCTATAGAAATTAATTTTAGTAATTAAAATTTTAATTTAATAAAAACTGGATGTTTTGTGTAAATGCTTTACTTGTAAATAATAAATCCTGCATTTCTGTAAGATAAGTAGGCGGTCCTCAATGTGGCCCAGGACACATTTGTGTTTACCCTGCCAAACGAATGTGGAAATATGCAAGCCAGACCACCTCCGAATGCGGTCTGAGCTATCGAATCTCAATCCGCATTGAATGCGTTTACACTTGGCATTCGAGCTATCCGATAGCGGATCACCAAAGATGCATATTAATACCAAGTGTGAATGGGGTCTGAGCTTGCAAGAGCTTGTCAAACACGGACTACGCCGTGGACCTGCCGACGGGTCCGTCGGGCTTAACAGGTGGACAAAGTGGAATTATGATCATCCAAATTCAGAATGATCAGAATTATCTGCACATGTATAAAGAAATATATACTGTATATGCTGTATTGTATACTGTATTGGGGCGTGGTTATGTGTGATAACCAAGGTCAGGCTGAAGCTGTGAGCCACACACACCACAAAGCAGGAGAGGAAAGAAAGCAGAAAAAAAACAAAAAAGTAAAAAAACAAAGCCTTTACCGTCAAGCTCAAGATTTGCTTGAGCCTAACAGCCGTTGATAAAATTGTTCCAATCTTTTTACTGAGTCACTTGTAAAGAGCCGGATCTCCAAAAACAGCTGAACTACTGTGAACTCCATAACTACTGTGGCCAAGACACCATACAGCTGCACATGGTTAATTCTACATTTTTGCATCCAAAGAGGCACAAGCTGCAAGATGGGTCCAGCACTTTGATCACAGGCTGTACACACTCAAACATTGGCTAAGAACATTGGTTATTGGTATTAAATGGCTTTTGTGGGAGGAAACTCCTTACAGTATGACTAAATCAATTTATTTTCTAATCCTTTACAGAAAAAAGGAAGCACAAAAAAAATCCAAAGCAAAAAGAAAAAGATAATTCCTTCCTAAAAGGAAAAATAACTACTCATTCACAAATTATGGACTGCAAAACATGCAGAAGCTGTCTGGCTCAGTGCCCAGGGGAACAGCCTGTTCCACTAAACAAAATAAGAGTGAGGAGCATCAAGGAACAAAGAGTCACAACCATGCACAAATGTTCTGAAAGTGACCTACAGGCAAGAGTATACCTGTACAAAAAGGAGCACTCCTGTCACCTCCATCACAAAAATGGCCTGGATCTAGTCCACTTCGAGAATCATGCCAGTGACCCTTCTCAGGTGCTGTGGCAGCGGCTGATCCAGGGTGCCATTGCCTAACCCTAACTCTAACAGATCCAGGTGCTCACAGAGATCAGCCTTGTCTTCCAAAATGAGCTCCTCCTATTGTGAATATGGCTTCTCCTGCATGAAGAGAATCAAATCAGACTGGAGATCATGCCTGTCCAACAAGATGCTCAACTCCCTCCTGCAAATCCCAGTCCATGGCCCTCCTGCAGGGCAGTACAACTCAGAGACCCCATTTTCCCCCCTTGGCATTAACATGCGTCTTTGGTGATCCAATAGCTATCGGATAGCTCTAATGCCAAGTGTAAATGCACCCAATGCGTCCTCAATATGTTTTGAGATCTGATAGTTCAGACCGCATTCGGGCGTGGTCTGGCTCGCATGTATCCGCATTCGTTTGGCAGTGTAAAGGCAAATGTGTCCTGGGCCACATTGAAGGACCGCCTACTCAACTGACGTCCTCAGTGTACGTGGAAGTGCAGACTCATTCCCCCATTCTCCCCATTACAGAAGTGATGGATTTATTATTTACAAGTAAAGTATTTACACAAAACATCCAGTTTTTACTACATTAAGTCCCATAACAACGGAAAGAGATGGGGAGACGTGCGAGACGCACCGCACCGAGACACAGGTTTTTTGTTTCATTCATTCCATTACGCAGTGATTGGGTCCCTTAACTCAGTTGTGTTTAATAATGTCATTTCATAAACGTAGGAAACAAACAGAAATAAATACATCTAAAATAAAAACACTCTTTTTATTGGAACGCACAGTGGACTGGAGATGCTCCCTCTAGGTAACTACAACCATGACAGATGTTTGGTTGATATAGCCTAGCGCTAGTCTGCTAGTCACAAACAGGGCTCGGTTTAGCCATGAGAGTACAGTAGCAACCGTTCTAAACAGGTCCATTTAACATTATCCTGATGGTCAAGTGCATTGTAACATTTGTGATGTTAAATGAGCTTACCACGGATCGACCTCAACAATACAGAACCAGTGCTAGTTAAAAATATATTGTAGACTACAGTGTTACAATGTTGCTCGTAACTTAATGTCAACGTCTGAGACAGATTGATTGATTGATTGTTTAGTGAGTGGGTGGCATTGATTAGGCACAACTGCGGTGAGTTGTGGCATGGTGGCTCAGTGGTTAACATTGCTGCCTCACAGTAAGAAGGCCCTGGGTTCGATTCCCGTCAGGGGCCTTTCTGTGTGGAGTTTGCACATTCTCCCCGTCGTTGGGTCTCCTCCAACATAAGGACCCCTGTCCTGTCCCTGACCACGACATGGATACACCAAGTGGAACTGGTCCCCGGGTGCTGACTAAGTAAGGCTGCCTGGCTGCCCCTGGAGGAAGGACGGCCGGGATGGGATAAATGCAGAGACCAAATCTGTGTGTGTCCCTCTGCATGCGTGTGGTAAAAAATGTGTGATTAATAAACAATTCTGGCAGGGGAGAGTTCCCTATGCAAGCGTTCCTGTTGTGATCATGCTGAAATTGTTATCCGCGCCACGAGGATGTTGCTGGGGAAAAGTGATGAGGAAGTGGACGACCGTGCTGCTGAGGGGAGCCGAGTGTAACCAAGGACGGCGAGAGACACTGATACAACTCGCATCAAAGTAAGGAATGTGATCATTCCTGAGTGTTCGCAAATACTTTTCTCTTGCTAAACTATTTTGCCGTACCACTGAAAGTCCTTTCACTGGCAGGCTGCCTGCGGTCTCTCGTCCAGCCCAGGCCGGGCATGTTCAAGGGACCCTGTGGTGTGCCTCCTGGATATAGCCAACGGGGATTACTTTCTATTTATTTTTGTGGGACAGGATCCTTGTAGAGCCAGGACTCAAGGACCTATTCCATACCCTCTCTACTTTGTTATGTCAGGTTCCAGCTCAGGTAAAGTTCTAGCCTCTCATCTCTCTCATGTCCTTGGACCAAGGTTGCTCCAATCCCCACATCAGAAGCATCTACCTGGGGCATGAAGTGTCAGGACTGCAGAAAATAGGTGAGGAGCACATTGCCTGTTTGATTGGGTTAAATGGCTATTGGCATTCCTCCATTTGACTGGGTTAGAGGAGACTGGGTTGCTTGACATTCTTCAGAGGGGTGGCAAACTCTGATATGAATCAGCCGGTTGGAGTTCTGCTCATTCCACTACTTCAGCAAACCTTGTGATGACATGGAAGATGCAAATCGATCATTACCCATCTGAATGGCATTTTGTGCAGCCCAGCTCTTAAGCTTTCTCAAGGTCTTACTGTTGGGTGGTAGGTATCCATGAAAAACATGAGTCGCCCCAATAACTTTCATGTCTGATTATATTTTTGAGGTTTTAGGGTCTGATGTCTTTTCAACCAACTTGATAGCGGAATCATGTTTAGGTTCAGTTCTGTTCACTCTTGTTTAGCAAAACTAAAGCCAAAGGTTTTGTTCATGCCACGCTACTACTAAAGTGACAAGGAGGTTGCCGCCCAACGAGTACACTTTTGTGGACAAAAAGTGTTGATATTCCCAGACCTGATTATAAGCATTGCCACGTAGAGCTGCTTCTATTGCTGTAAGGCAGTAAAAGCAGCATCACCCACCATCACCATCAACACTGGAGCCCCTCAAGGCTGTGTTCTGAATCCTTTGTATACACACACAAATGACTGCCTCAGTCACTCCTCTATTGTAAAATACTACAAACACTGTGATGACATAGCCATACTCACCCTCCTCAAGGACAATGACTCAATGCCACAGCATACCAACAATATCAACGGCAAAAAAGGTGAGATGGTGGAAAGCTTCAAATACCGAGAAATCACCCTGTAGAATACACCCAGTTTTGACTACCATACTACTAACACCCATATATCCTGCGAAAAGAGGCTCTCCGCCATCCACAAACTGAAGACATTCTCGGTGAAATCTCACCACCTGCTTCTCCTGTACAGAAGTATCATCAAATCTGTCCTCCTCTACTGCTCCAGCTGCTACTTCATTATGCTCATCATCACCAATAAGAACAGACTCCTCAGAATCACACACACCGCCTCCGCGATCATCGGTCTCCCCATACGTTGTTGCACATGTGCTTGGAGGAAACCTGCCCAGACATTGACATTCCATGATTGTCTTTCTTGGGCCAGGTTAGTAGTGAAGAACGCCTTTGGCATGTTGACATACAGAAGGGTCATGGGGCAACATACAATCTATCTATATACATGAGGTATGAATAAAATTAAAGCAAAAGTCTGACAATACTTACAGCTGAACTTGACCTTGTAAATTGTCCGATGGATTTATAGCTTTGTTAAAGTCTTCTTTTGGTCATCCAACCCTTTGAGGGCCAGCTGTGAAAGAACAGCTGGTCAAGTGAGATTATTGGAGCTGGATCAGCAGTGACAACCCTCCTTTCAAAACTTGGAGTGGCTCTCTCTCCTGGTTGCCTTCATCCCCCTCTACCTCAGCCACCCCACTGACATCATCTACCTCATAAAGATCCAGGGTCACCTCCTGCAAATCTACATCCTCTTCTTGACTCTTCTCAGGTTCGTCTTCAAGGTTGGTGGAGATAACCCACAATGTAATGAGATGCTGGAGGAAAGACATGATCTTTGAAAAGTGCCAGTGTCGCCTCTGGGAAGCAGCTGCTGCCCCACTGACCTTCCTTTTTCTTATCATGCCTCCTCTCCCTCAGATGTGTCACAGAGGTCCTTCCACCTCTTCCTACATTCCACCTCTGTAAATAACAAAACATGACTCGATAACCCTTTTAATGGCATTATAACTTAATTACTAAGAAGATTAAGCAAATTGAGCAATTATCAACAGAACAGTTATGTACCATATCCTACTTTATAGCATTTATTTTAATACAGGTATGAGTTCCTCTTTTCAAAAACATACAATACACATTCAAATAAGAAAGCACAAGCTGATCATTGTAGGCCTAGAATGTTTGTATAGCACGTGTGCATCATGGTGATTACCACTGGGTTGTGCTAATGCTTTGGAAATCCATAAAACTAACCAGATAACAGCATAGATGCGTAAATATTCTGCCAAGCCTAATTTCAGAGAGGTCATAGAGGACCGAGTGCTCAGACACCGCCATTATCAGTCACTGGCCCATTTTGTCACACGTGTTGTCCCGGATCCGACATGAAAGCTGGCTTGTTGCAAAACCTAGACACAGGGGGAAGGATCCGGCTGTTGGATGCATTTGCGGACGGCTGAAGACCAAAATCTACCTCCACCACTAAGTGACAATGAAAATGTCGCTTATAGCGTAAATTCAGGCAGGACACGGAATCACAATGTCATCTTTCAGTCAGCTGCCTGTCAAACGGCTGCCAGATAAGTCAGTTGACATGTACCTTTCACAACTCTTTACTGAATAAGTCAGACTTAAATAGTCTGACTTACAGTTATCCTCACCCGTTGAAGGGCTTGATGCACCAGATAGTCCACCTCTAGATAATGATCCCTCTCCTTTCATCCCTTCACGACATCCAAGGCTCCTTGCAACAAAGCCCAAAACGTCTCTGCAGGCCCTCAACATCTCTGTGCCATGGTGGACATTCTCAAAAAGTTTAACCATGGCAAAATCCAATATAGCTGTGAATTCTACCATTCATGACGCAATCTGTGAAATGTATCCAGAGCAGAGACACCTAACAATTAATGATAATTTCGGACCTGGCAATGTCATACGGAGGCACCCTATTTTATCAGTACCATAAATCATTCTCTCCCAAAGTTGCCATGTTCATCCAAAAATTGACTGGACTGGTCGGTGATGAATCTAGCCTGATTTGTAGGCCTTGGACCGAGCATTGCGACATCTGATGTTCCATGGGTGGGTCATTTTCCCATTGAGTCTCTGTCCAAAAACTTTAATTGAGACAGCCACCCAAAATCTGTATGTCCCAGATGCATTACTCAGCTACTATTGATCTGCTCAAGGACCTGCCCCAACGAAACTGGAATAGTGCTTAGAGACTGTTGGTCCATTTTCTGTGGCTGTCCCGGGTTTCGTCACCACTGTAAGCCTCAGAATTTAACATGCACAAATAATTTATATAGAATTACAAACTACAAGGCACACTTAAACAGTAAAAACTTGCAAAGAAAGTTATTAACTAAACTGATCAGTCAGGATTTTGGAATGGTGTTACTCTAATATTTTATTGGAATGTTAAGCAAAGTGCATCAGTGGCATATAGAATGTATATTATTTTCAATATTTGTTTGTATGACTCTGTATGACTTTTACAATGTATTTACACTGACTCCCAATGACAGATTCTTCTTCTTTTAAAAATCTTGATCTTGAGTGATTTTTGTGTTCTGAGGTAAAACAAAAGGCCTCCACTGTCCCTCTAGCAGGGCAGTGATGAGCTGTGAGCGTGAGCTATTCAGGAAGCTCTTTGGAGTTATCCTGCAAGAGATCCTGCAAGTATGTTACCCATTTAGAAGGTCAAATCAATATGGTAGGAGGACAAATACACGATCATGCCACATACACTCAACCACCCTCAGTACTGAAGATGTTCTTAGGGTTGGTTGTGGCTGAACATATGACAAGTCCTTCATGTGTATTTGTACTTGTGCGTTTCCTGTATTTAATGTGAAGACATGCACTCACACGTAGATCTGTGTAGGATTGTGCATACACATGCATAACTCCTGGTGCAGCCACAGGTTCTATCTGTGTTTGCGGTGAGCTCCCTCTTCAATCTGCCAACCATGGGTTGAATATGAAGTGCCATTGATGATGCAGACTATTAGACCCAGGCCGGGAGGGATGGCTGCCTTCTCCTGTCCCCCACAGCTCATCTGAACTGGAAGATGAGGGCAGAGATTAGACCTCCTCTCTCACATGGAGAGGTTCTGTGGCTGGACTCGAATGTTTGAAGAAGTGAGGCTGAGTGAGAAGCATGTAAAGAACCCATTTAGCACTGAGAACAAAGTCACAGTGGTTTCACATGTGCACACACTAGAACATGTCACACAAAACACACTATCTATCTATCTATCTATCTATCTGTCTATCTATCTATCTATCTATCTATCTATTGCATATTTGCCTGAATCCATCACTTGGTCACTGGTTATTGGACTTTTTTGTTTTGTAAAATAACCCCTCTGCAAATTAAGAGTCTGACATTTGTGGTGTGGTTCTTGTTATCAGATGTATTATTATTTAAGTTTTGATAAAAAGGTATTGAGTGAAAAAAGGAGACCTAGCTCAGGATGTGATCTCTATATTTTGGACAGGTGCCCTGGCCAACAGAACAGAACAGAATAGAATAATTAAAGGGAACTTCATGCGCACAAAGCTGTTTAGGGACCTTTGAGCTTTAAAGGGTAGAAACCTTAATGTGATGATTTGAGGGACGTGGTCCATTTTACTTTCTTCTTTCTTGGTTGTGCGCTCTTTTTGGGCCTTTGCAACTTCAACAAAAACAATTTCACTCTCAATATTGACCTTTCCAGCTTAATCATCCAGATGTCGTTGAGAGAGATTTTTTCCCTCTCTATATTCAGATTTAGGAAATCGACTATGTATAAACATCTCATAATGGAATGAGAGATGAATGGACAGTTCAACTCCACGAGAGGCTTTTAAGACAGAAGGTTCTTTGTATAATTGGTATTAGGCCAGGGAAAAGTAAATGAAAAAATTTCTTGTCTATGAAGGGCATTTATCACTGTTTTCTCTACTGACGATAAAAATAACGACTTCCAAAACTTTGACAATACAAAAATCAGATACAGAAGCTTAAAGCCTTGAATCTGAAATGCGTGTTGCAACTAAACTCTTTGCCTTGACCAAACTGATTAATGAAGTGCTGTCAAAGTGACAAGCACACAAATCTCCTTTGACGCTGTAAAATGCAAACATAACTCAAACTGTTATCAACTACAACAATACCATGTGATTGCGCAAGTCATGATGGAGTTTGACAACACAGTTTTGCCGCACCTTCCCATGAGATCAAAGTGTAGTAAATTCTTCCTTAGCTTCCACAGTCGCAGACGTGCCTCTTAACCGCATTCCACAGCTTGAGTGGGTCACCAGTTGGACACGCATGTCATCTAACGCCTTTTCTATTAGCATTCATAATAGAAAGTATTAAATATAATGCACAAAACATGTACAGAATGATGTGTTGGTGTGAGTGTTATATATATAGAACGCCTGTTTGGATGGTTACACAAATAAACCATAACCAATCTGAAGGTAATCAGCCAAATGCCCTTTAAATCACAGTGTAACATTATCATTAAAAACAAGGAAACGACACTAATAACTTTGCCCTGTATTATTTGTGTTTGCCACTAGGTGGCGCTGCCATCACGCAAATGGCTCCTGCAACGATATTTCCCACGTTACCTGAAGTGAATAGACCCATATACCTAAATAAAGACGGAACATACTGTGCTTTGAAGCAGTGCA
>OMKR01000319.1:0-13561 GCA_900302355.1 Cyttopsis rosea
GGCGGGTGGGCATGTTTCCGTGCCCAGAACAGGAACAAGAGGCGGCGGATCCAATCCGTGCTGCGCCGCGCCCCGGTTACTGTAAAGGTGCGGCGCAAAGCGAGGTGTGAAGGTTAAAGCTGCATCTCCCTATTTCCAGCGTATGGATCGTTGATGCAGATATTTATTTGTTGTGTGTGTGTGTGTGTATATATCTATATTTTTATTTATTTATTTGTTTGTTTATTTATTTTCGGTTTTGTTTGATTATATCTCATTTGAACTCCAGGGAGCTAGCTCATGCTGGGGGTGGGTGGTCATCCGTCCAGGGTCGTACAGCAGCCTCCAGCAGGACCGTTATCTTTCCTCCCTTTGAGAAGACCCCTAATAGAGCACAGCAGGGGTGTCGTTTGCGGAAAATGTAAAAAAATAAATAACTATTTTCACTAAAATGTATACAGTCATTCCCAAGTACATTGTAATGTACAAGGAGTTTGTCTTGGTATGAGTTTATTGTACAATCGGACAGAGACAAGTAGCATAACAAAGCCAAAATCCCCGAAGAATACGAAAAGAAAATACATTTTGATAAGTTAAAGAGCTATGGCAGGGACTATGACAGTTTAGGTATAAATATATAGTTGGGACTGTACTGTATATTGATTAAATATGAACACGGACAACAATGAATGGCTGTGTGTGCAGTTGGTATAGATACAGCCAAATCAATTTCCGTGTAGTTGATGTCTCAAGATATTGGAGTCAATCTGGTTCATGAAGTGAAACTAAATTCTTAAAATGAAACACTTTGTAGTTGTAGCAGAGACGTGAGTGCAGGTTGAAAATAACTGTAATTTCGTATGTTGGATTCCAACTTTATTAGCGTGAAACTGCATCTGAGCGGGCTGCGTTGGTCATGCGCACGTCCGCGCGCGCACAGACCTCCAATCACGGTTTAACAAAAAGTAATCCGGCCCGCGACCCTAAATGACTTTGACACCCTGGACTACAGTCTATGAATCCCCCTTCAGATTTTTCCTCTGGAAAAAAAAAAAAAAGATCGGCTAACAGCTGTGTGAAAATAAAAATCTGGCATTTCATGAACTTCTATGTAGACGCACGCACACGCCCGTAGCCACGCTGTGCAAGAGCATGAGATTGTGCCGCAGAAATGCGCAAATGAAGAACTTGGTTCAATCCAGAATGTTCCAAAGAGCAGGGAATTCAAGGCATATGTTTCTTAGGAAATTTTCAGTGTTTATTATTATGGGTTATGGCAGTGCCAGATAACGGTGGGTAGCTGATTGTCGAGGTCACTTCTGCGTCTATCGATGCAGCAATAAACGCTCAATTGCCAAGAAGAAGAGATTGGCCCCAACCCTGACAGACTTTATGTAATTATTTTCCTGGTCCTGTGTAAGTCCTGCGGGATCTCACCGCACACTGAAACGAAGCATGGCACCAAATAGTTATTTTTCTTTTGTATTAATGTTTGTTCAAAAGCTTTATCTTTTTGCTTTTCAAAATGTTGTTTACAGCTCGTAAACAAGCGTGCCTCTAGAGATGATTTTGTCAGATCTAAAGGTATGGCGGGTATAGATTTCCTCAACTTCACAGTATTTTCTAAACCAGTAGAACTTGATAGGTGGCTGGCAATTCACTAAAATAAGAATATCTCTAAAAAAGCTCTTTTGTGCGACCATTTTCCACTTGGTACACAAGCTATTTCTTCTCACTGCGATATATATTAGTTATTTTAATATTCATTAAAAGCAGATAGATTGAACACAAACCGCATGCAACATCAGGAATTAAAGTTGGGCTGCACCATAGATCTGCTTATGAGTTTAGCATGCCTGTTTAATATTGACACTTTGTTTTGTATTATCGAATACATGATTTAGAATATAAAACTGTTTCTCCTTGGTACAATAACAAGGATAATCTCTTAATTTATTGATCATGGAACAATAGATCAGGATAATGGCGTAATACTAATTGCCGTAGTCTTCCTTGATATGGCTGGGTAAATTATACTGTCCTGTGTGAGGCTGGTAGTGCTGTCCTCCTACCTGAGAGGGTATTACTCACACGTGGGCTCTGCACAAACAGCAATCTGCAAAGAGCTGCAGCTTCACACTGCCAGCGATTGGGCAGCAGGTTGAGTTTGAATGCACAAATACTGATCTGAGCCAGCACCGCCCCTCTCTCTCACTGTCAGATCCTTCATACGCACTATTAAAATACGCAAGTACATTTGGACATTTTTGTTCGCATTTTGCAACCATAAGAATCATCAAGAGTATCCTATCCACACACTATTCAGTCAGGTCAGTCAAGTCTTTTTTTTTTTTTTTTTTTTTTTTGGTAATTTAGCAGTTAAAGGCAGACAATTATACTTATACCTGTATTGGCATCTCTAGTATTTAAAACGTTACGCTGAGAACTCTATTTAGAAATATTTAAAAAGTAAATTGTTGGATTTAAATATATTTTCAGCCTTCATAATTAAAAAAAATGGCCTTACATAAAAGCAGACTTATAATATATATAATTATACATATAAGCAAACTTATCTCACTTAATTTTGTATTTGCAGTCAATATGCTTTATTAAGTATATTTTGATTTGGTTTTTGAAACTGATAATTGAATGCACTTTCAGGATTCAAAGTGATGATATAGGTCTCAGAACAGATACCAATGGTAAAATGATTTCAATAGTTGATTGATTTCCATTAAGATCTTCAGTAGCTAAGATCCACTGTGGAGTTAGTTTTTAATCTTTGAGATCAAATCCACTCAAGTCATTTTGTTTAAACTGCAGTTTTAAAAGATTGATATTCAGCATTTGGCTGTTGGAGTGTAAGATGGGGGATGTAATGAAGAAGAGGCGGTGTCCTATTTAAACTAGAGATTCTTCTGCAAAGTCGCAGACCCTCTCCTTCCCCCAGGGAAAATAACTAGGAGAAGCTCCCTCAATGGAATCAAAAGGATTGAAAGTGTTTATAAAAGTGTCTTTTGTCTTTGCTGTATTTTTTCCCCCTGTGGTCGTCGGGGGGCTTTATTGACACAGTGAGTTCATTATTGTGCCATCGCCTGGTTAAAGCAGCACTAGTAGAGTTTTAACCTCCTGTTCTCTGAAAGGAGTTGTCTCACCAGCACCACTGCTCCCAGCTTCAGCTCCGAATGAGGACAAGGGTTCTCAACCTAAGGGGTGGGACCCCCAGGGGTTTCACAAGAACATTCACGTACGGGTTGGGGACATGAGATGTTCTAAATTAAAGCAATAAGTCATTGATTCAAATGTACTGATCAATGTGGCTTTCTTTTGTAATGACTGAACAGCCTCTAGGTTTCTGAACATGATTAATGATATGAAGCCGTCATGAGTAGGGGGTCAAATGGAAGGTCAATTTATGTGTTAATGTTTGAGATAAGCAAATCGTGATGCAAATTCAAGCCAATGCATAATGTCTGTAGCTATATGTCCGTGTCTGTCTTCAACCTGGCCATGATCAAGAGTGACCATCAGCCAAGGGTGTTGCTTCAGCCAGGGATTCAAATCCACTAGGGGAGCTGGAGCTACACATTGCAATTGGGTGTCAATAGAAAATAATGAGACGGTGAACATGCTTCTATGTTTGAGCATGCTCTTGGCATTGGCATTTATATTGGGTGTATTCTGATGCCTTTTGCTTAATCTATCTGTATTAGTGTATCCCTAGATGCAATTTATGACTTTCGGTCTTGTTAATCTGTCTACAGTCTAGAGATGGATAAGGTGTCACTGTAGGTATCATCTTCATCAATGATGGATCAAGACTAGATGTCGTCTGTGATTTTTGGTTATATCATTGTATAGACCTTGTTAGTCTAACCATTTTTTGCTCCCAGTCATACTTTTTACTAGACTTCTAACTTATTCCCAATGAATGTGCTTACCTAGCCGACTGCACAACCTTTAAGTAAGAACTCTGCCTAGCCTTTTAAGTAGCCCTGTTTAACATATTTACATGACATCTTTCCTTATACCATACAAATATGTTTTTATTTTTCGTTCACTTATACCGGGGAGATGAATTGCTTGGGTATTGAAATTTTGGCTTGGATGCCCTGTTCAGTTAATGTTAAAATCCATTTTGGCAATGTCACCTTCCTGTAGTTTAGATCAAACATTGTATGAAGTCACACTATTCCCATCAATGCATACTAAACTATTGGTATTACTAAAATATTGTGATATTGATATTAGGCATTTGTCAGGGGGGAAAAAAGGAAAAGCAAATCATAGTATGGTGAATTATCATGGCCAACATGAGCACAATTTACTTTAACCTTAAATTAATATTGTCAAAAACATATTAAATGGAGATTCTGTGATTAAGTGAAGCACTGTTGCATTTGTGGCTCCTGCTCCTTGCACCACACAACAATGGAAGTGTTCCCTGTAAGCTATATTTATAATATAAAATTGTGGCGATGTCATAACTGGTCATGTGAGGTTTTTTTTTATTACCATGACATTTAGTCACATCCATTATCAGCCAGCTCAAGCTCTAGGATGCCACACCGCCCATTTTTGTTACATCAAGCCTTCAAATGCAGAAGTAAGAAGTACCTTAATTCTTCCATCTGTCTGTCCCACAGCCTAAATATGGATAAGAACGACCAGGTGCAGAAGGCCAAGCTGGCGGAGCAGGCCGAGCGATACGACGACATGGCAGCGGCCATGAAGGCGGTGACAGAGCAAGGGGCGGAGCTCAGCAACGAGGAGCGCAACCTGCTGTCAGTCGCCTACAAGAATGTGGTACGTCCTGTGTCTGACAGCACGTTTACATGCTGCAGATAATGTGACAGTGGTTTCCCCATCTCTCCCGGGGGAGGTCAAAGGTCCATGGTTGGCTGCGAGACAGGGGACTCCTGCACTTCGCTTGAGGACACTACGGTAGAGCACAGTGCTTGCTGGATGTCAGAGCCTTCAGTAGAAGCTTACTACCGTCCTACTTTTTACTTTTCTACTCATTCATATTGATGGAGGAAACAACAGTATATTTGTCACATTTGTAGGAAAAACAGCCAAAGAATACCAGAAATGTTTGCTAATAGCATTTTTATGAAAAAGTAAGTCCCAGAAGTACAATAAATATCTTGAGTACCAATCTTCATTTCTTCCCACCCCCAATCTGTGGACAACTTCTTGTCACCGTTTCCCCTGTGAAAATTTAAAACCAGCAATGTTTATAGACCAAGCCTGCCTGTAAATCTTGTAGCCATTGATGCCCAGCGAGCTAATATAAACAATCACACAGCCAATCCCAACTGACTCGAATGCTCCATGTTTGTACACTTCTCAAAGTGTTGTCCTATCACTTCCCATGGCTTTCATTCGAACCAATCACAGCGCCAGTTGGTGCCATTGATTACCCTCCTTTGGTCTGTCTGTATGGCCAAAGGAGATTTATTGGCCACCACTGCCACCAGTAAGTGGGACCATCAGGGGGATGGAGACCAGGCTCTCAACCCAATGCATGCATTTTAGTTTAAATGTTCGAATTAGACCATTGTTGGGATCTGTAAATAATCGGCAGTTCTTCAGTCTTCCTACATGTTCTAACCCAGCTACCTACCTTACTGGAGTGTGTGAAATTCTGTTCCGTGTAACTGTTGTTACAAGTTGACCCCTCTTAAATTATTACACATTGCTGTCTGTATACTACTTGGCAAAGTGTTGTGAACTATTGTTCAATGAAATGCGTCTAACTGCCAGACCTTCTCTCTATACCCTTTGCCTGTCTTGCAGTCGTGGCTCGAAATATTATTTTCAAATATTACACACAATTGTTCCTGAAAAATGTAATAAAACATTTTGATATTCACGTGTATTACTTTGGTTTGCAGTGGAACAAAAAAAAGACTTATTTATTCCACACAAATCCTGAAATGGCTTGGACAATATATTTGGCGCTTTTTTTTTTTTGTAAGAAAGCATTGGTTATTCTCCTTTGATTACTAATCAAACTTACAATAGAAGATGGTAGCCAAGCATGGACAATGTCAAGGCTGCAAGTCCCTGCAGAGACCTTGATGTTCTTGTGTCCACTGTGCACAACGTTATCCAGAAAAGTAAGGCCCATGGCACTATAGCCTCCCTGGACGTGGCCATAAGGGAAAACTGTAGAAAGAACCTTGGACGACAGCTGCAGATTCAAGCTGACCTTCAGACACAAGATGCATCTCTCACCACCCGTGCAACTCAATGAAAGAGGTTTGGTGTAGGAGACCCAGGAGGGCACCACTGCTGGGGGGGGGGTCTAATGTTTTCGGCCGTGGCTACCCGTTTCCTTCAAGTTTACTCAAAACCTGTTTGTATTGTCGAACGCTAATCTGCTGTTTTTCCCGTTCTGACCAGGTGGGGGCGCGCCGTTCGTCCTGGCGTGTAATCTCCAGCATCGAGCAGAAGACGGAGGGCAACGAGAAAAAACAGCAGATGGCCCGCGAGTACCGCGAGAAGATCGAGACAGAGCTCCAAGAGATCTGCAACGATGTGCTGGTAAGGAAGGGAGGGGCGTTTATGAGAGATGGAGGATGATGGTCGTGGAAGACTGAGAAACTGGTGTGAAGATTACACATGGAAGTGTGAAGAGATGGATGTATATAGATACAGGTGGATATAGAAAAAATTGATATTGGTAGAAAATGGCTGATTTCTATAGAGTAAGTCAGTCCAGGCAGGTAGTTCATCCAGGATTCTGGCAGCCTCGTACTGGAACAAAGAGGCTTCTTACTGGCAGGGCGCTGTGGGCAGAAGCCAGCTTGCATCACATGAGCTCCAACAGCTTTCCTCAGAAGAGCAGATGAGGACAGCATTGTCACCGGCAGGCAGAATCAATGGCCACCAAGTTTATGTTAAGCCCCCCCCATCCTGCAACTCCAAGAGTTCCCCAAGAACACACTTCTATTTTAAACAGCCCAAGGGAGACATGATACAGAGTTCATTTTAACATTCTTCCTCAAGCAGTTTGTCTTGTGGGCAAAGATTATACGGGGAATCTGTACATCTTGAACGATGCCATTAGGAAAAGTGCAAATTTTATAAAATAATAATAATTGAAGTTACTGTTAAGTTAGTATTGTTATTAAGTTGTATCTATTTTAATTTTAGCATTTTATGTTTTTGGTTTAGCTGCCTATTCTGCCAATTTCTATAATATGTAATTATGGAATCAACCTGAATTATGAAATTAGGTCCAGTACCCCATGTTTGGAACCAAGTGAATTCTGATTCTTAAGCTCCTTTCACACATGCAGTCTTTCCAAGCATTCGTTCGTGGACCGTTCCTGCATTGGGTCATGTTTGAATGGGAGCAGGGATCGATATTCTGGGAAATCTGTGTCTGCAATTTCCCACCTCAAGACCTAGTATCATTTCCGGCAAAATGCCAGAATGGCTGTGGTTTGTATGGAAGCAGTAACACCAGGCCAAGCACGTAAAGGGTTAACTCCATCTGACGTCAGCCGATGTCACGTGGAGCGAGCGAACAAGACTCCGCTGCCCCTGTCCACTTCTGCATCCAACGCTCTTTCAATGGATCTAATGTGTTTCTGATTAAAGTAGATCACGAAAAAACATTACTTGTCTCGCAAACATGTTGAATAATATTCAACAAAGCACCGATCATGATTTTTCATGGCTGATTGTCGTTTTTGGGGTTTTTTTTGCTGATGACTGTATAATTTTTCAGTGTTTCAGCAGAAATGTATTATTTTATAAAAAATGTAGCACGCATACGTTGACATACATCCTCTTTGTGCGCGCAAGTGAATGAGTCCGTGCGCAGCAGGCAGGCAGGCACCGTGTGACTTCTGCTGACTGTCCCTTGCTGCATCTATTGCTACATCTATTCTGGCATTATCATGGTATGTTTGAACAGGCACAAGACAGAAATTTTCCTGGATGTAGCTTTATATTTGAATAGTGGAACTCACTAGCGGTGCCGGAAAGGTTCTCCCAGTAATTTACCAGGAAGTATGTGTGAAAGGGGCTTTAGTGTGTTGCAGAATTGCAATGCTTATGAAAATGGCATCCAAGAACTCTCAATGGTATTGAATACGGAGTTCGCTGTCTATTCAACCTATTTCTCAAATAAACACAAATCCTTGTGGTGTCGTATTTCTACTGGATTCACACTCCTTCTGTTGTAGGGTCTGCTGGACAAGTTCCTTATTGTCAACGCATCCCAGGCGGAGAGCAAGGTGTTCTACCTCAAAATGAAAGGAGACTATTACAGATATCTGTCAGAGGTGGCCGCAGGGGACTCCAAGAAGGGTAAGTGTGTGGTCGGTTATTTTATTAACCATTATATTGTCTTAATCTAGAGCAGTCTGAAGTCCTAAACTGTTAAATTCAGTTTTAAAATGCTACGTCAGTCATTAAGTAGTCTTAAATTGGAATTTACGATGTCTTCATTTTAACAAACATTTTGTCTGGCTTTATTTATTTTTTGTCAAATTAGTTGAGTTGTTCTGCATCAGTTGACATTGGATTTCATAAAACCCTAAACAAGTGTGAAGGGAAATATGATGAATCAACTTTTTGTATTGATCTGGCAATAGACATCCAAAACAATCTAAGCCTCTTAAACCACCTGACCCTCTGAAACAGGGAGACAAGTAGGAAATGTACATTTTGATGTGGTGCAGGAAGTGATGAATATTGCATTAGATGAACTGTTGGTGCTCAGTGTCGTCTTTTAGCTAAAGATAATTACTCTGCAGCCTTTGCTGTGTTGGAGCTAATTTGTGACGGTAATTTGATAAGATCGTTTTTCAGAAGTAATGTGTCGTTGTGAAATTCAGATCTCGTCATAATGCGATTCACAATTCTGTAGTGTTGGTGCTACCTAGAATCCTCTCAAATCATTATAACAAATTGTTCCATATGACACCCTGCGTTATCTACTTCTGCTGTTGTCCATTTAAAGCAGCCGACACATAATCCATGACTTAATATTCCTTGTGACACTTGAAGGGAAGTGAACTTTGCAGATCTGGAAAGATCATTTTTAATCCCTGCAGTTAATCAGGTGCAAAGAGTATGAGGTTACAAATTGCCGCTTCTCACAATAATTCATAGAACTGAAGAAGTTTGGGTGGTCATTAGGAACTTAAACACATCTTGGGTTTCGAAAGAAGTAAATTCTTCAAAGTGCGGCAGCCTAGATACACAAAGCTGTTTCAATTTACATGAATGCCCACAAAATGTCTTGTATCCCTTGTGTAGGATAGTACATCAATATTTTCCCATCATCATCTCCATGGATCCACCCAATTGGAATCTTTTTACTGGAAACATGAATGAAACTTTCCATCACTTAAATCAAACGGTCAAAGCCCTTTCCTACTAGTTGGGAAAGATTTGACATTAAAAGATGATCAAATTAACTTCAAACCTATTTTTATGCCAAGCATTTTTTATTTATTTATTTTTGCTCGATGAAGGCTGACTGATTCACGCTGTTGCCAAGAGACAGAAACCCATGAGAGTCTGTCGTCACGATTAAGACCCTGTCTTGATATTGTCATGGAAATAGGCAAAGCATCCCTTGAAGAGGATGCAGCGGCCGCGGAGCTCGTTTCAAGCCATGGCAGACAAAAGAAGGGGCCGTTCTCTGCTGGGTTTGCTACACTCAACAGTGGCTGCTCTAAAGATGGGTCTAGTAGCGAGCTTAAAACGTGTCAAGAAATGCAGATTTCCATCCAGAAACCACAGCTGGTATTTATTTTAAATGGTTGTGCAGGAAAGGTCAGCAACATGTCTCCTGCCTATAATACTAGGTTGCAATTTTGAAGTCATTGTTTACGTTGTTTTATACGTCTGGATTATACTGCATTGATGCAACTATTTACCGCTTAAATTTAATTCCGCCTTATTCACAAATTAATAGAAATATAAAATTTCCTCGTCAGACTGTTGTTTCGCGAAATGCCTTTGTAATGCATGTCCGGTGGTAAACTGAAAAGTTGGTCGAAACTGGTCGAACTGCAGTGCTACCATTGTCATAACCGTCAGTGGGGAAAACCGTTCAGGGGATGAGTTGTATAAGCCGTGTCGACTGTACCCTCAACTTCAATCTTCAAACCCTTAACCCTAACCCTAACCCTTTGGTCACCACTTCAGTTCCCTTCTGGCTACAAGGAACTGCTCTCTCTATCTGTCCTGGCTTTAGAGGCCTTGTGCTGCTGGTAGATAGGGACAGAAAGGCTCTGTATATGAAGCTGCTTCTCTCTGAAGTTCTTTAAGCTCCATGTCCACTGTTCTAATGACCACTGGCTGCAGAGTGTCCCTTTATGTGGACCTTTTGTGTTTAAAAAAAAAAAAAAAAAAAAAAAAAAAATTTTTTTAAACGCCCAAGTTCATACCTGAGCCTCTAGATGAATATTTGGTTAAATTGGATTTCAGTCATCGTACAATATCTAAATGTAGTGACGCATGGTGTAAACGTTTCTAATTTGCTGTCTACGACTTCACCAAACCACCCCATTATTATTTATTTTTATCTTCAATATTATTATATGTACCTATGTTTACCCCACCCCAGCCACGGTGGAGAACTCCCAGAAGGCTTACAAGGAGGCGTTTGATATCAGCAAGAAGGACATGCAGCCCACGCACCCCATCCGCCTCGGTCTGGCCCTCAACTTCTCAGTCTTCTACTACGAAATCCTCAACTCACCCGAGATGGCCTGCCAACTGGCCAAGCAGGTGGGTGCACACACACACACACACACACGGACATACACAAATGCAAAAATAACAAAAAGACAAATGCATACATCTCAAAAGCTGAGTCATTTGAGCGATAAATCTCACGTCTCTGACGAGTCAAAATAATCTTAGTTTTAAATGCAGCTACTTTCATTATTACTATAAAGTAATATACGGTATGGTGGAGTATTCCTTTAATCCCACTGATGAAAGGTGCACACCTTACTGTGGAGTGTGACAATATACGCAATATACACCTACATGGATGTACTGTAGAATGCTGTAGAGGGACTAGGGATATTAACAAGTGTTTTGCTAGTTGACGTGTCTTTTTTTTTTATTTATTATTTTTTTTTATTCTGATGTAGACCTATCCGCTAGTTATATAATATGTTATGTGACTTAATTCACCACAAAATGTATCTTAATGTAAGGGTATTTTCCCAGATAGGCTTATTTATTTTCCCATCAGATATGGATTTGCTTTTTCACCCGCCGTTCCAACAGACCGTGTCTGCGCTGTCCTTTCAGCACCACAATTCCGCCTAGCTGAGACGGATGTTCGAAATTCATTAATGTCTAGTTCAATAAATAAATGGTTATTTATGTAGTTATCTATCTCTCCATCTATCCCTCTATCTCGGCCGGGATGCCACCTCGGCCACACCCGCCGGCCTTCACTTTCATTGCGCCACAGGGTTTCGTGGGACTCCTCTGAATCATATCAAAGTTGCCGTTTTCAAGTATGCAAAGTGCGAAAGTGAAACTCGTGCAGCGCACACCGCCACGACACAGTCGAAACGGAGAACCCGTCAACAGTTGATCCTTTAGTAGACACATTTTAACATCCCTAGTACGGACATAGTACATCATATTGCCGCGCCACTACATTGATTTTATTAGAAGATAAATCCTTACAATAATTGCAGCATAAATTTATAGAATGCAATCTGCCCGTGGCAACACAAAATAGTAATGCAAGCAAAATACAAAAATAATCTTAACAATAAACAATGTAAAGCAGTCAGCACTCGGGTTGGGCTTAAACATGTGCATGTAAAGTAAACATATATTCCTACGTACAACATTGTGAGCCAGCGTTTGCATACTATGATATTTCACTGACTGTATTACATCATCCTGGTACTTCTACATAGTGAAACACTATGCTCTACACTACATAGTGTAGTGTGATGTTGTGAAGTGTTTGGATCATGTGTTTGCTGTTATTGTTTACACTGGTGTTGCTGTGTGTTCAGGCGTTCGACGAAGCCATCGCTGAGCTCGACACCTTGAACGAGGACTCGTACAAAGACAGCACTCTGATCATGCAGTTACTAAGGGACAACCTGACTGTGAGTACATATACACACACACACCTCAAGAAGCACCTGTCTGGTTATGCAAGTCTGATTCAACTGAACAATTACAGTTTCTACAGGGTTCCCACGTGTCCTTGAAAACTTGGAATTTGTAATCTAGTCATGGGGCAAGAAGTCATGAAAGATAACAGTTTTAAGTTTGTTACGCCAAGTACATTTACATATACAAGGGATTTGTCACTGAGGATTGGTGCATTTCTACAGACGATTAGCATTAAAAGAAAACGCTTCACAATCAGAAAAAAATTTAAATGGAATAAAAAGTAAACTAAAAATTGCCAAATATACTAGAGCCCAACCAATATATCGGTTTGGCCGATATATCAGCCATTATTTGACTTTTTTGACCGCATCGGCAGTTATGCAGGTGATGTGTCCCGATTTTTAAATAAGTATGATACACAAAAAAACTGATTATTTATCCTGTACTGGTTACTCACCAAAATAAGCGCACATTATAGGCATTATAAATCCACTTTGTTTACACTCTCGTTTAGACGCTGACACACCACTCCACCATGCTGCATTCATAGGAAACTCGGAAAAAATGTTTTTTAATTTATTTTATCTATCAAAAAGTTCTGTTTATTTGTTGTATACATCGGTAATCACACATGGGCTTAGGCCTCTCCAAAACCAGGATCGGCATCGGACCCAAAAACCAAGACATCGGCTCTAAAATATACACAAATAGCCGTAAAATATAAAACGGGAATAGTCCATTTTATATAAATATACAAATGCGATTCTATGCACGGGCATGGGTATGTAGGGTATCATTTATAATGATAAATGATGTATTCATCTTATTACCGTTTGTATAGTGTACGTATTATTGCACAAACTGATTTCAAAAAGTTGAATTCAATGGGCAACGGACATTATTGCCCCCTACTGGCCTGGCATGCTCATGTGAGATTGAGAGTGAGTTTGAAATAGTTTTTTGTGTTCTCATGTGGGTGGAGATTATCTTTATTTTATTTAATGGAGGTGCGGCGGAATTCGCTTTCCGTATTAGGCTTGAGTTTGCCGGGGCGAGCTAGCTAACCTGTCAGCGTTTTAACTTTACGTTATGCATAATTCATGAACACACACGGGTTTGTTTTGGGTCGATGTTTGAAGCGATGTTTCCAAAGCAGCCATCAGCTAACGGTCACACGCTGATGGAACAAAAGACTGTACTGGCATCGCTTTTCGAACAACTTTTGTAAGAGAGGTGTTTATTCTTTCACATTATTTGAATTTCCAGCCTTTAAAAATAAATAAATAATAATTTAAGGATCTGTTGACGACTTTTTGAAATTGGAATGTTTTGCTGTCTTTGAACCGCAGCTAACACACTCTGTCTCCCCCCAGCTGTGGACATCAGAAAACCAGGGCGACGAGGCGGACGCCGGCGAGGGCGAGAACTAGAGCGCACTTCACTGTTAACC
>OMKR01000319.1:13590-26476 GCA_900302355.1 Cyttopsis rosea
GCCGCCAATCTCCTCCTTCCTCTCTCACCGTTCATTACTCCGAGCTCTGCTTATGTAACCTTCTGTATAACCCGACAGCACCAAGAGTCCGCCTCTCTCTCTTTCTCCCTCCCTCTCTTGCTCTCTCTCTCTCCCTCTCCCTCCCTCTCTCGCTCTCACTCCCTCTCTCTCTTCGTTAAACCCATCTATCTAGCTGTCCCTCTCTCCGCTCTTCGATTTCTTCTTCTTAGCGTCCCGGAATGTCTTAGAGTCCCTGAAATGACAAAACAAACAAAAAGGTTATTAAACTGTCCGATTATTTTCAACAAACACTGTGATGTTTAGTTTTTCCTCCACCTCGTCACCGGGCCGAACCAAGAGAAACTAGATTCTGATGGAAGGGAAGAAAGAACCACATTTGTTTGTGGACCCCAACTGTTTGTTTGTTTTTTTCTTTTTTGGGGGTTTTTCTTTGTGGTGGCGGGTTTGCTGAGGTTTATACAGAAGGCTCATACCAGGCTATACTGTGACACTGACTAAAGCACCAGAATCGCCCATTTTATTATTCCTGCTTCCATCAAAAGGAACGTGGAAGATTTAACGTGTTATCTCTTTTTTTTTTTTGTGGGAAAGACTGAATGAGGATCATTGGAAGTTCCAAAAAAAAGGCTGTCCAATGAGTGCAAGATCAGTGTAATCTGAGTTTTGAGGCATCGTCCATATCTGCTCATAATGATTCCAAATATCTGCAAACGGGTCTGATTCTAAATTTAAAAACCAGAGCAAAATCATCGGGAACCGGGTGAATCCAGAATCCATCGCCACGGTTCCGAACCAACTCGCACTTTTAAAAGTCGGTTCCCCTGTGAAGCCTCTGAGTTCAGCAGCCGCTCATGGGAAACTGAGTCTTTAAAGCTTTAACTAAACTCTGGATTTAAAAATCGCTCCATGTTGTAGCCTGTTGGAGGTTCCTCCTGGTTTGGCTCCAGCGCTGCCCAGTGTTTGTGTCCAGGTGTATTTTCTCTGGTGGGGGTGGTGTTCGAATCTGTCTTTTGGCATCGAGCACATCTACATTCTGTTAAGATGTTGAGGTGGTTGCCAGGACCTTGTCTCTAGTGATGGCTTTAATTATAGGTTATGGCCTTTTTCTGACATTCTTGCTGCATTTCAAAATGTATATTCGCACCATTCCAGGGAAAGCGGAAGTTTTTAGTTTTTCTTCCGTCGAGCGGTGAATTCTGAGTCCAAGCTCTTGAACCTAAAATCTACAAGCCAGTCCCACACGTTTTAGTTCATACAGTTCGCCCATTCAAGTGATCCTGAGAGAAAAGAGGGAGGGCTGTTATTTGTTTTTTTGGTCACCAAATCTGACTCTTCAAGTACGTAAATATTGAGTTGGGATCTGATTTGAAATGCGTTAAATCGGCTGGAATTCATGAACCCAGACTAATAAGACGGTTAGAACTTGGTGTAACTATGATATTCTGACAATTCAAAGCCAATAACGTCAATATAATGTCTTGAGGATCAGCAATTTGTAAAGATACCTTTTTGAAATGAGGATCCCCCCGGCAAATGAGCGCACAAATACACCTTTTTAATTTGTATTTCTTTGGGGGGTGGGGGTTATTTTTTCCTTCTAAACAAGTGTTGGAAGAATGACGGTTGGATCCTTTACTCAGTGTCACGGTACCGCTGCTGCAGCATCATCATCACCTCGACATTCCATTCTGTAGGTCTACAAAAGACACACCTTTTTTTTTAATTTCATTTCGTTTATTTTCTTCCCCCTCTTGCTGAGGACAAAGGTTTTCATGCACTGAATTAAAAAAAAAAAATAACGAATCCCTCCCTCCCACCTCTCTTTTAAGCTGAACTAAAGGCAGTTATTCTACGCTTGATAAGGAAAAAACAAAAACAAAAACAAAAAAAGACCCCATGCAGTAGTGAATGTGGCTCTGAGCCTGTGTGTATATCTGGTATCTCCACTCGTTCTGTTTTTACTGACCAGTATTCTGCCAAAAAAAAAAGAAAAATTCTTACAAAAAAACACTTTGCTTCTGTGACGGTTTTATTGCTTAGTGCGCACGTGGTTGTGGAAATTTAGACTTAGCATAAAGACATCTAGGTAAAAAAAAAAAAACGATAAAATGCCCAAAAAAAAAGCCCGCCTTCTTCCCCTTGCTATTGACGTAATACTAGATTTGTGTATGTCTTTTCAAAATAAAATCCCAACTCTAGTTTCACCTTACATGTTATAAACAGGACAAAATGTAAAAGACGATTTAAAGTGCAAATAAAAGTTTTATCAGTTGAGAATCTTCCCTGCTGGTGTCCTTTAATGTCGCCGCGTTGAACATGACCCTGGCGATCCATGCATGCACCTGGGAAATATGGAACATATCAATTGGTGGAATGTGTGTGTGTGTGGGTGTGGGGGGGGGTGTCCCAAGAAGGTCAAGGTAATCTTTATCATCCCAGAGGGGCAATTTGTTGCACAGTTGATTGATGTAAATACAATCATCACACAAACAATACACACAAAAAAACAATTGCTTAATGTTATTCAAAAGGCCAATCGCAGCAGGGACAAATGAGTTCTTAAATCTATTGGTCCTGCATCTTGGTAGATTATATCTGCAACCAGATGGAAGCAAACTGAACAAGGGGTGACATGGGTCAGCAAGGATTGACTGGGCCTTCTTTGTGGATCTGACTTTGTACACTTAGATTTGGTCATTTAGATTTGTGCCTGCAATTTTGCTGCACATTCTAACAATTCCTTCTAACATGTTTCTGTTTTTCAAGGTAAGTGACCCACACCAGCAAATGAGAAGGTTAGAACAGATTCAGTAAAACAAAACATTCTCATAAAAGTGGCCCCATTTTCACCTGGCATTAAAATGTGATCTGTATCTGGATAAGGAACTACACATGTTAATGCACGGTGTAAATGCACGCGCAAGACATTGTAATGGGATGGAATCTGCCAGACCACACCTGGAGGTGGTGGGGAGGATGCGAGCCCGCAGAGAATCGCCGAAGACGACCCCTTCCCAAGTAAAGGCCGTAGTGTAGCATCGCTTCGTGTTGGCGAGTCCGCCTCCCTCATTTGCAAACCGAGATCCGATCACAATGCGGGCAGAATCAAGATAAGTGGAGGGGTCAATACCGGGCATGAATGCAAAGGCCTGTGATCGGATCTCTATCCAGATCACATTTTGATGCCAGGTGTAAGTGGGGCCATTATGTCTGAATGTCGCATACAGTGGAAGGTGATTCTTGTATAATGAACATGTTTGGAGGCCGAGTACACAGATGGATTTTTTCTTTAATTGCTTATTTGAAAAAATCTACATATTTTTGGTTTCCTCAACAAAAAATTTAGAAATTTATACCAATTCCAAGTTGAGAAAACTGTCCCACAAGGCATCTCATTTAAGTTGATGGCTCCAATTACTCCAAAATGTTTTTCTCAGTGAAGCAATCGGGACCAATCAAACAACGCTCTTCATTGAACCATTAGAGGACGAACCACAGACTGTTGGTTTGAGATCGTCAGGTCAGGATTGCTGTAGAATGTATATCTTCTATTTTTCTCCTCTTCTCTCATTGTGTGGAAACAAAATAAACGCTGCAGTCGCTTCCCTCGAATGACCTTCATTAAATATTCAGGTGATTCACGTGATCGACACCTTCAACTCTGACTGCCGCTGTAAGCCAGCAACAACAATATTGCTCTTCCTGAACCCGAGTCCGGAGAACATGAAGTCAATTGTCTTCTACTTCAGCCGAGTGCAAAAGAAGCCAAAACAACAAGAGGATTTCCTGAATGAAGATCTTTGGAGTGGAGGCAGAAAAATGACCCCTGTCTTTAACAAACCTGGAAGACCACGATTGGCAAAGATGTCCTACTTTTAAAGACGTTTGAATTTCTTGCGCTAGTGTCTCCTGAAGACATCTTCAAGTCCAGTTTTGCAGGTTCTCATTATTTAGGAATGTCCTTGCATTTTAAAGTCACAAACTATGTAGTCGTGGCCGAGTGGTTAAGGCGATGGACTCGAAATCCATTGGGGTGTCCCCGCGCAGGTTCAAATCCTGCCGACTACGATTGGCAAAGATGTCCCTGCTTTCTGGATGTTTGAGTTTGTTGTGCCTATGTCATCTGAAAATATCCTCAAAATTGAATCTTTGCACCTGGTTTAATGGGAATTTCCTTGTGTTTTAAAGGCAGTGGCTGACCCATCACGCCACCAGGTCTCCTTCACACTTGGCCCTGGTTTCCGGGCACGTCCTCTACAGCGACTTATCTCTTGGAGCCTCAGTTCAGCCTGTGAGACACAGATAAGAGTCACGAGCAAATTCCTCTTTTGCTGGAGTGACTCCCGAGTCATTTAATATAGTATTTAAAATAGTATTTAATATATTCATAATCTTTTTTTCTGGTCCCATTGCCTTCTTCTGAGTGAAGAGTGTGTGTGAATGGAGAAGGGCCCCACATTGGTGTGAGCATGTCCACATGGTGTGGTCACCTCCTAGGGTTAGGGTTGGGTATATGCTTGTTCATCAATAAATACTAGTCTGATACTTTTACAACACTTGTAACGGATTTAACAAGTAAAAACACGCACATGTTCAAACCTTTGTGCTTTATTCACTGAGAGATTTCAAATGTTGAACTTTAACCATTTTTTAAACTTTCTATCCATAATGAATTTGACCGTCATTCAAGGTTTTGGATACATTTTTGAGGATAAATGTGACCATCCTATGGTGTGACGCATAATAATTTAGTGGGACATTTAAAATGTTGATCAAAATGTTTTCTTCAGTGAAAAATGATGAAAATCTTAATGTGATATGTAGGGAGCTATGTCACCACCAGTCAAAAAAAATTACTTTTATTTCCAATTTGGCCTGTGAAAATGAACTTAAAATATTACAAGACATAGGGATGATGTTGATGTTTAAATTAAAAAAAAACACCAACACAGGTAAATATACTTAAAGGCTTGATTTACAGTGGAATCAGATTGGAATTGAACGCTTGATGTGTTTTCTGAAGAAAAGTGTATTTTTTGCATTTTTCATAGATTTGTCACACCATGAGTTTTAGGACTTAGCCTCAAAGAATGTGAGAAAAAAATTAGATTAAAATACAAAAACATCAATTACCATATACTTTTCTCAGTAACCAAGAGTATATTATGCTGTACAATTATATAATTTTCAAGTGAAATAATTATTTTTTCAAAATGTTCACGGTTAAATATCAACCATCCCTATGTAGTGCAAAAACTCAAAAACCCTACTTCTAGACATTTTCACAACTAGAATAAAGGTTTCACGAAATAGGGTCTGACATGCGGTTTAGGCTTTTTATTATAATCTAGTAGAGGTTTGACTACTGTCGGTAAATGGTCTTAAATGAAAAAAATGAAATCCACCTTTTCCCTGTTTTCACAAATGAAATAGTTTTCACAAATCTGGAAGAGAGAAATGCTGTTTAATATCAACCCAATAACACAAACCACATGTGTTTGTCAGAGACGGTACGCTTTTGAACGCACCATGAAGACAGACGCTGCGAATCGGCTGCTAATTTCAGCATCGTAAGACAACCGATATTTATTAAACTAGCGCTACATCGTGCCATTTGTGAAGCTCTGTAGTTTGATATTGCCCATTGTGGGGAACTCTACCCATTGGTACGGATCCAAGGATGAGAGACGGAATCTATTCTGGCAGTGAGGTGCCGGCACGGCGTGGTTTTTATTAAAAGTCAATAAACAGAAAGGTTCGCTGGCCAAAACGTGAACATAACGTACTTTTAAGGTATTGATCAGTCATGTTCCGTCGTAGCAATCTGGTCCGCAGACACCATTTCCTTCACCACGCTTCCCTCTCACTGCAACAGACAAACACTTAAGAAAAGTCTCCCAGCTGAGTCGCACCAATCAGGGCTCATTTTCTCAAAACACTTAACACAATTCACAAAACCATACACCCAAAGTGCAAAACATCCTGCAAATTGAAGCACTGCATTCAAAACGACATAAACACTTTTCAAACTTTTGCACCAAATGGCACACACTTCATTCATATTCAACCAACCAACGACAGACACACTGTTGTGCTCAATCAAAAGCACTTTCATCTTTGATGGGCTTTGTCATAATAAAATACTTCTGTATGTAGAGAATTCTGCAGAGAGATTGTTCAAGTCTACAGAAATATGTGCAGAAACACAAATATACTGTTGAAACAAAACCTTTTTATTTTTCTCCACAACAAAAACAGTGCATTTACAAAAAAAAAAGAGGAAAGAAAAATAATTGGGCTGCATCTCGCCGCCTAGCTGGGTCTGGCCACAGCACCTCAACAACATCACAGGCAATATCTTCTCTGGCTTGACATCGACGGAAGAAGTGCCTTGAGGACCTTTGGACCAGGGTTGCACGATGGAAGCTAACATTGTCCCATACTGCTACATATATGTGCTGCTCTGCATCATCCATATGGTCCGCCGGTATCAAAATGTCGTGCAGTCTGTCTAAAAATGTGACCATGTGGGCTGTGTTGTATGGACCAAAGTTGGCGGTGGAGGACACCATTAGTATGTATGATGGCGGCACACATTGTGATGTTGCCGCCACGTTGGCCAGGAACATCTACAGTGTGACCAGCGATGTTCCTTCCCCTCATCCTGGTCTTTGTGAGGTTGAAGCCCGCCTCATTGATGAAAATAAACCTCTTCCTCTCTGCTATGTTGGCTTCCATTGTTGTTGTAAACCTGTGGTCTTTTTATCGTGCTTACATCCTGATTGATGAGTCGACAAATTAAGCAATGAGGTGTTTGGCCAGGTGGCACGTGTATCGGCCAATTGGTCCATGGGTATGGCGTTTTGATTAGCAGTATTTTGAAATGGCAAACAAGTGACTTTATGTCCTGTGTCTTATGTAGAGAACCTTGTGCAGTGTGTTGCAAAAAGTGCCATGTTGAATTGCAAATTGGGTGCAAAGCAGAAAAAGTGTCAGTTTCAATAATTGTGATTTATGTGTCATTTAAGTGTTTTAGAAATTGAAAAAAACTGCAAGACGATTACAGTTTTCCGAGTTCCCGTGAACGCAGCATCACTTCCTGCTGTCTCTCGACCCGATACAAACTTGGAGCGCTTTCTAATCCACCTGAACCAGAGCCGTGTCCACACCTTCTAATGTGAGAGAACGAGAACGAGTCCACTCGTTAAAAAAAAACCAAAGATGCTAAAATGGGTCGTCAAATATACTTTGGCCGCTTTTAATATACCTGAGCGGCCTGCCCAAGCAAAGTCTATGTGTGGGAAACACCGCTGGCATTTCACTGGCGTGATGTGACGTAACTCCCCCCACCTGCTCCTACTCCCACCGCCCAGTGGTGATCGGATCGCCCATCGGTGATCTCGAGTAGCCACGATCGGATGATATGAAAATAGAAACGCTCACCCAACCCTAATTCTGTGATTAACATTTCCTAATAGTGCTTCGGTTTCCAAACGCTTCTGTGATTTATTTTAACGCATAGAAAACACAGAAGTTTCATAACATATGGTCTAACAGTATAGTGTGGTTAAAAACAACTAAGTGGGCCATATAGTCGGTGTTGTATATACTATACTATATAGTATATTATATTTGTGTACTAATATTTTAATGAATTATTTCACATTCTCTATGTCGCCAACTCCTGCTTTGTGTGTACATGTGTATATGTGTGTAACCCTTTTTCGATGTTTTTGCCTGTCAAGCTCTGTATGGTCCCAAGGTTCGGCTGCTCCTCCCACGTCCTGGTTGGCTTCTTCGGTGATCCTAATTGGAGAGACACCCGCTCCAGCGCTCCAATCCAGATGGTTCAATTGGGGAATTGAATCTACAAATGTTTGGCCAGCTTGTCAGTCAGGGCGGCTGTGATTTGATGTGAGCAGCTCGCCACTCTCTGCCTGCACTAGAAAGTGTTGAGACTGAATGGGGACTGGGCCAAGTATAGTTTCCTGTTCAACACTAACACAACACACACTAGGTGCAGGGGGGGCTGTTTTTGGCCAAGTAAACCTTTGACTGAGGTTTTATTTTCATTTTGGTTTCTTTTAGATAAAGATAGTTGTAGCGCTTGTTTTAAAGGGTCCTTTTTTTGGTTCTATTTGGTTATTGATTTGAACAGCACTCTCAGGCCCTTTCCCTTTGTAGTTTTCCTCTTGTGTTTTAGTATTGAACAAGTTCCTTGTTCCAAGTTCCTTGTTCCTTGTTAATAAATAACTTTATTTTACTAACTACAGTAAAACTGGTTTTATGTGGTTTCCCTGTCCCCTGATGAGCTGGGTCATAACATAAATGGGGGTTCGTCTGGGAGATCTCTTAGAAGATGCCGGTAGCCAAAAGTTAATGATAGCTTGGAGGTTGGATTGTTTTTGAAAAGAAAAAGGAGGTAAGTGTGTGCAGCTGCGCACTAAATGTCGCTGTTTGACCTCAAGCACTTTTTAGCCAATCCTTCTTAGACAAATTGACCGGTGCTTGTAAAGATGATTCGGCTCAAATAGCAAATCACTTCAGTATAACAATTACTCAAGAAGGAGCTTAAAGCCCTAGTTGTTTGCAGTGAATGCAGGTAGCTGAAAGTTTGAGGTTGATGCTCACGGTGCTCAAGCAGCCTTGGGAGTGGAGGGTGAGATAGATGAACGGCTAGATACTCCGTTTACGCTGCCTCGCTGTGATCCTGTCTCCTGCCAGTACTGGGTCCAGAGACGAGGCTCAGTTAAAGGTTCGCCTTGCTCGTCTCCAAATGGAAGCCCAGGAAAAAGCACAAAACAGACACAGTTACAATATCAGCTGGAGATTAACAAGCTGGAAATTGAAGCTAACAAAGCTGTAAGACTGTCAGCTGGAGCTTGAGTCCCAGAAGGAGACTTGTTGCCAGGTGCTGATGCTGGAGGTAGGGCTTCTTCTTCCATCACTTTACCTCATAGTACTTTTGATGTAAGCAAGCACATTGCTTTGGTACCAGTATTTCGTGAAACTAAAGTAGATTCCTATTTTGGTGCATTTGAACGCATTCCTTCAGCTCTGCAGTGGCCGCCTGAAGCCTGGCCTCTTCTATTACAGTGCAAAATTCACAGGAAAGCTTAAAAAGCTGTAGCTGCGCTCCCCGGAGGACAATTGGTCCCTGAAGAATCTTCTTTGACAAGTGGAGAACTACGTGCAAAGCTCAGAGTTCATTCTGTTGGAGTTTAAGAAATGTTTGCCTGACCGTATTGTGGTGTATTTGGTTAATTACTAAGAAAGAAGAAAGGGAGTGTTTTTATTGCCACAAACCTGGACATGTCATTGCCAACTGTTTGACCCGTAAAACGGAAAGAGCAGCATCAGCCTTCTCAGAGTGTGCCACAGCCAAAATGCATCAGGTTGATTAAAGCTGAAACGTGCATTAACACTGATTCTGGCGACAGTGAAATTCCTGATGCTTGTTTCAAACCATTCATATTTGATGGGTTGGTGTCGCTAACAGGCGAGTCTGTTGGTCAGCGTCCAGTGCGTATTTTACGAGAAACCGGTGGCTCTCAGTCCGATGCCATTCTCAGAGCACTCTGCGTGTGGATATGGCGCTGTGTTGCGTGGCATTGAGATGGGTTACATCCCTCGGCCAGTACATCGCTTACATGTACAGTCCAAATTGCAACTTCCTGTTGCCGTTTGTCCCACGTTGCCAATTAGAGGTAGTGCCTTTTTAATGGGTAACGATATAGTCGGCGGTAAAGTGACTCCTACGCTGGAACGGTTTGGATTCCCTTCAGCGCATGGAGTCAGGCAAAGTAGCACACACTGATTTGTTTCCCTCTTGCGCAGTCACTCGTGCAGAGTCACTTAAAAATAATGAGGTTTTGTTATTTGACAGTGTGCTTATGCCGCCCTTTTCAGGAGAGTCTGAGAACGAGACGGATGCCGCTGCTCCATTTCCTAGTGAGAGTGCCGCCGAGCTGGTGCGCTCTGCCAGCCGAGACACACCATCTCCTGACGGCATGTCTCTCCCGGTGACTTGAGAACGCCCATGCACTCAATTAATTTGGGACGTGTTTTATGGTGGTTTCATGAGAATGACCCAGTTAACAACACGTGTGCACCATTATTTAAAAAAAATTGTCACGTCATCTCCGGGGCGCTGTAGAATTGAGTCACATGAATATCAATATATTTACTAAGGATCAGATGCTGGGATTCCAAACACACAATAAAATGTTTATTAATAGATACTTTTGACAGGTAATCAAACATCACACAGTCTCCATTGGCAAACTTAGTTTACAGAACATGAAAAGTCCAATCTATTCGTTGGGTTCCCTGCCAAAGGTAACAAATAGTCTGAACTCCTAACGTGGTAGCGCTGAACTGGTGGTCATTTGTGCATGTTTAGACATGGATCTGGCTGCGATTTCAAGGCTCTTAAATATTCAGAAACGCTTAACAGGTATTGCATTTGACAATATTTGAACAAGACTTAATGTTATAAAATGCAAATATTTTCAAGGCTCCAAAAGGCTGACATTTCCTCAACATTTCTTGTTTTCGTCCAGACGGATCGGGGTCGCCCCAAAAGTATCTTGAAACAACCCAGTTGATCTGTGATTAAATTGAACTGATCGGACTGAATATTAATATCAAGATGAGCTGAAATTCATTGATCTCTCCTCTCTAGCTCTAACTGCAGGCATTTCAATTGAACGGAGCAACGGTGAAAATCCCAGGATGCTTTTGGCGGCCGCGACCCAGAGCTATGTTCCAGATCGATCACTTATTTGCTACGTAGTGAACTAACGAGGGTGTCACTGTTCCAAATCTAAATTAAATTTAAAAATCTTGAAATAAAAATGTATGGGGCATGTTTCCCTCTACAGGTTACCCAAAATACACCTGATACATACGACAATGGATGTTCCCGGTAAGAGTGAAAATGTCCCAAAATAACCCATGCAGTTTTGTGGTAGGAAAAGGGGAAAATGTTGCAACAGATTTCCAGTGTAGTGAACTAGACTTTACTACGTGCGATGATCGATTTGGAATGCAGCTCTTGTGTTTACCTCAGGAAAGCAATCGTGTCCCCACCTCGCTACCGCCTTCCCTCCAACGTCCTCCACTTCCTGTCTCACGAGCAGTCTAAATGATTGTCCCTACTTCCTCCGCGCGTCCCGGTGAAGAGTCACTTCTTCTTCTGGACGTCCTGCAGTAGTTTAAGGGCTGCGGTGTTCTTTGGTTCGACCATCAGCAGGTGGTTCAGGTCCTCCACGCACGCTTTGAGGTCCTGTGAAAACGGAAAAAAACTAAATCAAATTAAATGAGTCAGGAGGAGCACTCGTCGTTCTCGCTCATTCGTGATTTCAATCAGCTGCAGTCTCACTCGACCAATCAGTCTGCCACGGCCTCTGAGAACTGATCCTGCCACTGCCACACACAGAAGCAGCATTTCTACTCTTGCTGAGCTCTATGGTGTATCATTACAGGTGTGCAGTTTGATATCCATTAGGCCACGGACCCCATTTGATTATACCTCGTCTCTGGGATCCAAACTGAGAATATTTCTATTTTTGTCTGCACTCTAGTCAAGGAGATAACAGTGAAACTATGATCAAAACAGTCATCATTGTACGTTCCTTAACATCTTGGAAATGAAATGACAGTGAAGTTTAACTAGCAATCATTTTACTGTGGACCCCCTGGAACCTCTTGAAGGATCCTTGGGGTTGTCCCCGGACCCCATGTTGAGAACCACTGATTTAGACAATGCGGTTTTGAAGGAGGGGAAATGCGGCCGAGATTGTTCTTCCGGAGAGAAGGGAACAAACTGGAAGGGCATAGAGACCTTGAGCTCTTTGTGGGCCTGTGCTCTCCTGTACAGCGCCTTCACGTTGCTGCCGTCCATTCGCAGAGCCTCCTCACAGTCCCTCACAGCTTCCCTGTACTGCTTCACTGACAGGTGGCCCAGCGCCCTGCAAACACACAGGAAACTAGATTTAAAGATCACCTTTTAGAATTTGAACGGCAACCCTATTAAGATGGCACTGTAGTCATCCCCGGGGGGAATTAATTCAGGTGCTACAGCAACAGAGGTTGACTCAAGTAAAAAAATTAATGAATGATGAAAAAAGTGTATTATTTCTTAATACATATTATTTCTTGTACACATCAATACATTTATATGTACAAATCTAAACAGAATTTAGTAGTCACCCCAATAAGGGCAGGTGGCAGATACGCTACATTACAAATAGTATATACCAATAGTTCGGTAGCAGTATAGTAATGAAAAATAATGGCATTAAGCTCACATTAATAACAATAATAATAATAATAAGGCCAAAAGTACTAATAAGTAATAATAGTAGTAGAAATAATGGTAGTACCACTAATAATAATGTAAACAGTTGAGTCTAGTAAATGCTGTCAGGATTGTGATGAAAGTGGAACGGACTGTGTGTGTTCTGTTGCCATGGAGAACACACACATCTTGGACCATCTCTTGACATAGTATTTACACATCCCTTGCTTTAATTTCACGGTAATAAGGTTGTTCTAAATGTTTTTGTGGGGAAAAAATAAATATACAAAAAAGTGCAATGAAACAAAATAATAAATGATAGGAGTGGACCTGTTGGTGTAGGTGGTGATCTCCGTGGGGTTGTGTTTGAGGCTCTGGCTGTATTTCTCTATAGCTCTCTTAAATTCTCCTTTCTTCACCAGGGCATTGCCTTCGTCCTTCAGAGTCTGCGCCCTCTTCATGTCCGCCTCACTGGGAGCTGAGAGGAAGAAAGAATCAATTTTAAAGAATCAATTAAACCAACATATACTTTCAAGTTGTCCATGCCTATGTTTAAAATACATT
>OMKR01000323.1:0-15105 GCA_900302355.1 Cyttopsis rosea
TGTGCGGACAGGGAGAGGTAGACCGGGTGGAGAAAGTTCTTTCTGCGGAGGCAGAGAGTGTAGGACAGGTTGAAAATGATCACACCAACCGACCAATGAAAAACTTGGTCATCAAAACGTCACACACCCGTCCCGGCATTCCGGCTGTGCATTTTACACAGACGGTGTTTTGGCCCCGTTTCGCCTGTGTGACTACCTCTGCTTCCGGCTCAGAGGCGGATCAACAATGCCCCCCCATTCAGTTTTCGTACCTTTCATACAGAACGGCGAGGCGGAATAATGGTGCAACATTCCTGCTTTGAACAGGCTGTGTAAAAGGGGCTTATGATTATTTTAGTTTTCTCTGCATTCATGTCGATGGCTTGTTGATTGTGTCCATGGGTAGGTGCTATAATTGCTTGTAAAAGTGCTTCCTTCAAACATTGTTTAGAATATTAATGGTGAATGTCTATTTACCGTTTTGACTTCTGTGTAATTATCCAAGCCATACTCTCCCAGCTCTCTGCCGTTTCCCGAAGCCTTGTATCCTCCAAATGGTGCTTGGGCTCCAAACACGTCATAGCAGTTAATCCTGCAGAGACCGACACATATACTTAGAATATTGTCCCTGCATCTCCCAAAAGTCACATTTAAAAAAAAGGATATTTTTTTATTCTTATATTAAAACACTTTAATTGGAATTCACTAGTCGAATCACTAAACCCAACAACAAATTTGCTAAATTAACAAATTGCACCATCCTCACAGGGAGTTTATTTATACTCAGAGTATATTTGCTGCATTTTAATCGACAGATTTTTTTTCTACCCCATACCCTGTCCATCTCATATCTATTCATCTCCAACACCATCCTGTACAGTGTCTCAGAAAGGGAACACATTTTCTCTTCATGCCGCAGTTCCCTGGGGGCGAGGGATAGCATCACTCCTGCCTCCATGGTGTTCACGATGGCTTTTTGGCACTGGTGATTGTAAGGCCTCTTACATACTCTCATACTCTATGCAAGCTACAATACTCGAACGCGGGTACGTGACCTTACACACGGATTTGGCTTACACACCATACGCATGTATTGGGGCCCTGCCAGAGTCATAAACGGCTAATCCACAAGGGGGCAAAGTCACTAATTTGGTAGGAGGAAGCATTGAGCAGGGTATTATAAAAAAGAAGAGAAGATGGTCAATACGTCCTTTTTAAATACTACAAGGATGCAAGATAAGGAATATTATTCACGTCTTGCCTATATGTGAATTGGATGAAGAGACATTTCCAATATTTTCGGATGTCGGCATCTTAAATTTGACAACCTCCATCAGTTGTTTTCCTGTTGTCTCGGTTATGTGTATTGTATAGATGTGCATACAGTGTTTGCCCGAATTATTTACACAAAATGCTTGTCTTCTGCTGCTGCCATTGCCATTTCAGTTTACGTTTACCTGGACACGGTTACTTCAGTTGTGTCGTTTGTTGCGTAGTATCTGTGCCTCTATGGGAAACGCAAGGAATTGTACCACACGTAGCGCTTAAAAAATCTGAATGCACACATTTGCTACGCAAGAATGGACCTTGTGTTGCTCTTTGCGATGTTAAGCGCATTGTCTTACATAGAGTATGTAAGAGGCCTAAGACTCATGATCCCTGTAGAATGAGCAGTACTCCTCACTAGTCCATCATTGATGGTCATTGTGTGCTGTGTTTGAGTGGATTTACTGGAGGTCCTTCATCATTCAACCAATAAGAGTTGTGTTTACATCCAGGACCCAAAACCCATTTTGACAAGCAGTTACATTGTTAGATGTATTCGCGTCAGACCATCTATATGAGCTTCTGCAGCTTTCTTGGAAAATACCACCATAACTGGGAAATATTCAGGGCAATAAACCAGACACCATTATTAGATTCTGAAATCCAATGGAAGCTTCTTAAAAGGTCTTGCATGACCATTTTGGCTGTACCTTCAATAATACAAATACAAATCCTACCAGACAGTGCCAGCACGGAGTCCATTGGAGATGTAATGTGCCTTGTCAATGTCCTTTGTAAAGACAGCTGCTGCCAGGCCATATTTAGAATCGTTTGCTCTCTCTAGAACCTCCTCCAGAGTATTGAATTTCAGGATCTGCATCACCGGTCCAAAAATCTAATGAAGGAAAATATATTAATGTTGTGAAATTAGTCAAAATGCACATCCACACATAATACTGTCACGATACAGTGCTACATACTGTAGATCTATAAGAAACTTCCACTTTAATATCTCTTCCAAGATTTGTGATAGAAAGACAAACTTATTGGACTGTATTTTATTTGTGCTGATTTCCACTTGCAATATCACTTCAATATTATTATTGAATAATGCCTAATGTACTATATATATGCTATGACTGGCATCACAAAATATCAAAGGTCTCTGCCTAGCTACTAGCTTGCAGGGAAATTATGAAGTACATTTACTTCTGGAAAAACATTCCAATACAGTAGACACCTAGCTTGGGCATAGATTTCACGTGACGTTTCACTTACACATTGGCAATAAATGGTCTAAATACATCGGCAATAAATACATCTCTTAAAAGGAGCCATATTACAATATGCTCCTTTTCAACAAGTTAATATAGGTCTCTGAGGACCCCACAACATGTTGTTGAAGTGTTTTGCTGAAAATACCACTCAGATCATTCATTCTAACCATTCTAACTTGTGTCTGTATTCTTCCAGGCTCTGACAGGCTGATTCAATGTGCATGTCTCAGTGTGCGTGTGCCACGCCCACCCCGGGACTGTTTCTCCCACTTCTGTATGAAGAAGATAAACATTCATTCACTTATTTCACCTTATCAGTCCACCAAAATCTGTTTCTGTACAAATTTCATGCTAGAAATGGGGAAGCCTACAAGCCCAATTTGAAGGTTTGTTCCGACTTTGGCTCCACTCACTGACACTCCAGCCGTGGGTGAGGTTAATGTGTCAGGTGTGACAGCAATCTTGAAAAGCGTGTTTTAGGCCTTTTTTTTTTTTTCGACCGAGGCAGAGAAAAAACTCACTTTTTTCATCCCATCAGAGACCCAACTGAATGTGCACAAGCACTGAAAAAGTGAGTTTTTCATAATATGTCCCCTTTAAGGTTTAACCCTTAGGAGACGTCAAATCAAGTTTGCATTTTGGTTTCTTGCAAGAATCTTGGCGATGGTACACAGACACATCTGTTCTCTAAAAACGAGTTGCGAGCCCATAACATTTGGTATTCACTAAAAGAATTTAGCCAATAGAGATTTGACATGTTTTGACTCAGGTTGTGTCAGCTACTGTTGTTTAACTCAATTTTTGAGAAGCCAAGAAACGAAGTTATAAAAAAAAAAAAAAAAAAAGATCATTTGTTGCACACGTTTCAAGAAATTAACGATAGAACTTATTTTAGTGCCATTACTATAAATGCTCTGCAAATTGGTAATGCTGTTATGGCCAAACATAATGACCTAATGTTTGGGGGAAAGTAAACTGATAAATTGCTGAGGGAGAAGTTGCTTTGAAAATCTTATAGGCTGTGAGTGAAGTAGAATAATGGGATGACTGAAAAAAAAAAAATTTTTTTTCTTCATTGATCATTTCTTTTATAATTTCTCTGTAAACTACCTCCCAACTGTAACCCCCAACCATAATAGCCAGCAGTACCTCTTCCCTAGCGATGGTCATGTCGTCCTGAACGTCTCCAAAGATGGTCGGTTGAATAAAGTAGCCTCTGTCAGCAGCAGCTTCTCCTCCGCACATCAGCTTGGCGCCTTCTTTTTTACCATGGCTTATATAGCCGAGAATCTTCTTAAACTGCTCTTCGTCTACCTAGAAATGGTGGCAGACATGATGACAGAGGTGAGTGTTGGGTACGAGGGTGTGATTTGATTTAAGCAGCCTCTGTGTCGTAAATTATCTGAAATTCGATGAAATGCGTGTTGTTTATTCTGAAGGGATAGGACCGCAAAGGATCAAACAGACCAAAGGTAAAGTTTTGTGTTTGTTTATTTATTTATTTATTTAGAATCATTGTCTAAATGCATTGCCATGTCTAAGCTACTATCTTAGGAATTTGACAATTATAACTGGGAATATGACTCTGTTGTTTCTTAATACTATTTGGGAAAACGTTTAAGCTTGCATAAAAGTTCCAACTTCCATGCTTTAGCTTACTTTTTATTAGGGGTGTAAAGATTAACTGATAAGAGTCGGAGATACGGCTACATTGTTTCAAAACCGGAGATCCGAACCAAATTAATCCAGTCATTCGTCATCCGTGTGTGTGGTCCCGCCCTTCTCTGGCCAGAGAAAAAAAAAGGCCAGCCAAGTCAGCCAGTCAAAAGTTTGGATTCGATAAAAAAATACTTGCCGTATGCAAAACATGCAACAGTATCAAGAGTTCGCACTGAGAACTAGTTTCCCAATACCACTCTTAAATACATGAGATCCTACAATTATAATTTGTAACACATTTACCCAAAACTGTTAAAGTGATCGATAAGTGTGAATGCTTGCATGCTAGTTGCTCCTTTTGTGAATCAAATTTTCCTTTCCTTACATGTTTTAACTTCTCCATGGGTCTCCACCTTAAACAGACATTCCTCTGCCACTTTGTCCTGAAATGTCTTTGTCTCTCAGCAATAGGCAATAGTCAAATAATCTAGCCTGCATTTCATCGTTTTGATTAGTTTGAAATTAAATATTTACTTACGTAAATGGTTAATTATGATGTTAAAAGACATTCATATGTGATGTCACTTTGCTTTCTATATATACACAAGGCTTTCATTTCTTTATCTTTTGGTGCAGTGTCCCCAACTTTATTTCTGCCAAGGCAGAAATTTTTATTTTATTTTTACAATGAAATAATCCCATGCCACATCACTATCCTGTTAACCACTAAAAAAGCATGTATAATTATTATTCCCTCCTATTAGTACTCAATTTCGGTGTGAAACTTGTTTGGATGAACACAGAGCTGGTATTCTAGCTGGAATTGATGAATTAGTACAGCCTTGCAATTTTGATCTTCAACACAAGAGCTCCTTTCCATTATTACTTGTTTGAGGTAATAATACAAACTTTCACGGCATACCTACTATTCAATTCATGTTGAAATAAAAGTATCAAATCCTATCGAGCCAGAGCTAAATCAAATCATGTCCATCAGCTTTGAATTTCAGTGTATTGATCGTAAATGTATCTATTGTTTTTTGTATCGTATTGCAGACCTTGTATCTAACTGCGTATTGGATCATCCAAGAGGGCTAGATACATGCCTGTATGGTTTATTTAAATTGATTTGCACATTGGAACTTTAATAGAAATGTTATTTCAATTGCTTTCATAAACACATATTTATCAATTTATGAATTAATTTATTCTTTGTTAGTTTCTTAATTTAGACATAAATGTAACCACATAAATTTGCATTACCTGCGGTCCCTGTTCAGTCTTCAGGTCAAAGGGGTCACCGACTACACGTCTTTTCGCTCGTTCCACACTGCGCTCCATAAACTCATCGTAGATGTTCGCCTGGACGTAGGTCCGAGAGCCAGCACAACAACACTGGCCTTGGTTGAAGAACAAAGCAAAGTGCGACTGCTCCACTGCATCCTCCACTATTCGGTGGGGTAGGGGTGGGAGTGAGAGATAAACCTCAAAATAAGTGATAACAATATATAAAAAAAATACATTTGCTAATAATTTCTAATTATCTAATTGTATAATTGCCCTTAGAAAAACATTGCTTGCAAATTTTATGAGATAACATACTGCGGAGCCAGACTGGACTGACCAAAAATGAAGTTTTTGGCCGCAACCAAAGAAAGTTGTGTTTGGAAGAGCACCTTGCAAACTATCAAGCATGGGGTTATACTTATATGGGGGGTATACTTTGGGGTTGTCTGAGAGCTGAGTACAGGCGGATTCCAGGAGAACGCTACCTGCCTGAATGCATAGTGCCAATTGTAAAGTTTGGTGGTGGAGGAATAATGTTTGGGCTAGGCCCCTTAATTCCAGTGAAGGGAAATCTTAATGCTACAGTATACAATGACATTCTAGAGAGAGAGAATTATGCACTTCCAACTTTGTGGCAACAGTTGGTGGAGGGCTCTTTCCTGTTTCAGCATGACAATGCCCCTGTGCACAAAGCGAGGTCCATAAATGGAATACATGGTTTACTGACTCTGGTGTGGAAGGACTTGACTGGCTTGCAGTCCAGACCTGAACCTCATAGAACACCTTTGGGATTAGAATTCCGACTGCGAGCCAGCCCCATTCGCCCAACATCAGTGCCTGACCTCACTGATGCTCTTGTGTCTGAATGGGAGTAAATCCCTGCGGTCATGTTCCAAAATGTAGTGGAAATCCTTCCCAGAAGAGTGGAGGCTGTTATAGCAGCAAAGGGGGGACCAACTCCATATTAATGCCCATGGCTTTGAAATTAAATGTTCAACAAGCACATATGGGTGTGGTGTCCACATACTTTTGGCCATGTACTGTACTTAAGCCTGCTTTATAGGTTGCCACAAGCGTGCACACTACCAGAGAGCACAAGCGTTTTAGTTGAGCAGTGCCATGTGGATATTCTCCTGAAAGACAGGGGGCGACAAACCACCATGGGAAACTGAAAGAAGTGCTGTAAACATTACATAGAAGTCCTGAGGGAAGGATCTGATTAACTAGAGAAGAGCAGTAAAATGAAAACAGAAAGTGTTAAATGTATGTATATCTATTGTAGTCAGCGCAGGTTTTTTAATATATAGTCTTGATTTTGTGCAAATTGTCGGTGTGACCATTATGAAGAAGCCCTGAGGTATTAAAATAGTCCAAATCTTTGACAGAGACGGTGCTATCTCCTTCCATGAATTCAACGCCATCTGGTTATTTTAGTGGTCACGCATGGATGGATGGTACAGATGCCTGTACTTGCGGACCTCTTCACAACCTTCCTTCTGAACACGCGTCCTTGAAATATCTGAAGGTGCTGGCATAATTTATGGTGCGCGCACTAAACTACACTACGGCTGCGGCAAATATAAAGCTTTAGACACTATGTGCCTCCTACTTGGTCTTCCTGATGGTCACATTATTGATCATAAGACTTCAATAAATTAGCTTTTTCTGCGCAGTAGAATACTTTACTATTCTGGATCAAGGATACTGCTCTAACAAAAAAAAGGTAATGACATAATGTGATAATGGACTGCATTCCTAATGAGTACATTTCATGCATGCTTCACTCCCATGTGGATGCCTTCTATAAAGTCTGGGACCCATACTTGGATTACATTGGACATTACATTGTCATCTACCATACTTCAGGGGTTTCCTCACCTAGTTTAATCCGTCTTTAGATCTTTTAAGTGTGATTCCATAAATACAAAACAGACGCAGAGTATTGCTCAGGATTGTAAAGGACTGACAAGCACACATAAAATATTGATGAGTACGATACCCATTCCCAGTTGAGCACATACAAGATACTTACAGTTAGCATCAGACATGACAATATTAGGACTCTTTCCTCCCAGTTCTAGAGTGACTTTCTTCAAGTTACTGCCTCCTGAAGCCTGTTGAATGAGATGGCCGACCTGACAGATGGCAACGAGAAGGATTGTTGAGATATAACAACGATAATGACTGATTTCCAACTTCTTGGGCAGGTACAATATGTAATTTCTGTCGCTAGGGGTAACAAAGAAGATGGAGTCTGATGATGTCAAAAGTAGCATGGGATCATGGGAGTTGTAGTCTTCATTCATCAAGTGTGCGCTTTACTGTTTACTGCTTCTACGACAGAACGTGCAGCAAACAGCAATAAATAATCGTGCTCCATCAAACAATAGTTAGTAGAGTAATAGTAGAGCAATACAAACAATAGAAAAAACGTTTTGAGTCGAGTCCTCTGACGTCACATCCAGTGTACCCTGTGTTGCCCCGGTAGTTCTAGCAGTAGAGGGGGTAAAGGGGATAGATGCCATGACAGGCGACCTAATGAAACGCTCCGTTACCAACATTAAAATTACGGATTTCTCTGGGTTTGAAAATTGTTGGAAACATTTGGGAAAATGTAAGTATACAACTCAACAAAATATATAACATACAGGTCTAGTCGTTTTTTGACATTTTAATGTGGAAAAGTTACATATTGTACCTTTAAAGAAATCGTCCTACCTCTGTGGAACCAGTGAACGCCAACTTGTCGACATCCATGTGTTGAGCAATGGCAGCACCAGCTGAGGGTCCCATGCCAGGCAAAATATTCACAACACCTTCTGGAAAACCAACCTAACAAAGATGCATAACAACTTAAAGTAAGAAAGCCATGTAATAACCAGTTAAAGGGACTATATGTAGTTTTATTACATGTATTAACCCCTCTGTCTTGCCAATGTGTGAATGGATTGTAACATAACTTAAAAAATTAGACCCTCCCAGACTTTCTCGATTGCCTATAACAACCTGTGGACTGATTTCTATGTAAAGTACTCCAGCCGGTTTTTGCATGAAACTCCAAAGGAAGTGACGTTTATGCTCACTCCTGAGTGCTCTGGAGGCAATGGATAGACCTACAACCAATTGGAGCAACAAAACGCGTGATGTCGACACATGCAATTTGGGCGGTGCTTGGTTTTGGCTCGTCCGTTTTAAAGCAGGAAAAAATGGCGGCTGGTCACAAACTTTCTCATATTACAGCTAAACAGTTCACTAAAATGTTTCTGAAAACATTTGAGGCAGGATATAGGCAATGCAGTAGAGTTTGACAGTTTGATCTGAGGTTCTGGTGCGTTGCGCAGGACGCTCGCTCGTGCCTATGGAGTGTGAGCACGAGCAAATGCTGACTGCAGTTCACTTAAAGGTACAGTGTGAAGAATTTAGTGGCCACTAGCAGTGAGGTTGCACATTACAACCAACTGAATTCCCCTCCGTGTCTGTGGTGGTGCAAAATGGCGGCGTCAGTGGAGGAGAATCTATGGTGGAAACTCGCAAAAAATGTGGAAGTCCCTCTCTAGAGCCAGTGTTTGGTTTGTCCGTTGGAAGGGGCTCCAGCCCCCATGTACAGTAGATATAAACAGCTAATTCTAAGGTAACGAAAACACGCTGCTTCTTTTCATGGGATTATACGCTAATTAAAACATCCTTATGAATATTATATTCCATATTCCATTCCATTCCTGCCAAGAACATTCCGCAAAATGCCACTAATTCTACACACTGCACCTTTAAGGGCCACCAGTGTCATTAAAAACAAGGATTTTCTGAAAATCGCTGAAAAACACTTTAATGAAATACAATAAAATCAAACTGCACAAAGTGAAAATAAAAACTAACTTCAAGTATTTGTTGTTATTTATTCCCCCTTTTGTGCCACTTACAATATGTTAACATTTTTGCCATTATCCGTGATTTTTGCTTATCGTAATTCAATACATTTTATAAATAATTTCAATGTATTTAAATCATTTTTTTAAAAGCCACAAGTTGCAGAGCAGGAAAACAACTTCGCCACAAACCCGCACTTTGTGACGAAAAGCCCACGGAGAAGCGGAGACAGTGTGTCCCGTTGCCCGTTAGCCGGAGCTCTAGCCCACCGTGCTAGCCTAGCCCGCTCCGCTTGCCCCACCATAACAAATCGGAGCGAATGAGACGAGTGACGAGAAGAAGACAGCACTGTGAGTGGGTGAGAGGAGGTGGGGCTATGTGGGCACTGCAGCGGTGTGAGTGTCAACTTGCTGTCGGAGAGAAGAGAGAGCAAGAAAGCGCAGCTAGTATATCGATAGTGTGGAAAATGAGTATTGAAACTGTTTCAAATATTCAGAATCGATATGTATAGAAAAACACTACCCTACTTTAGATCTGTGAGGGCTCTACAGTATAGTCAAAATCCATACAGTAGGGCAAATTCATACCGGTGTACTTTCTATACCATTTATACCATCCACCTCCTCCAGTTCAGCTATTGACATAAAAAAGAAGTCCAAAATTCTGGCTTAATACTTTACCTCTTTAATAAGGTTGGCTACATAGAGGGCTGTGAGTGGGGTCTGCTCTGCAACCTTCATCACCACAGTATTGCCGGTTGCAAGGGCAGGTCCAAGTTTCCAGGCCTGCATCAGGAGGGGGAAATTCCACTACAACAAAAGGAGGAGAAAGAATGAGATCGTAGCGAACTTATAGCACAATATATTTTATATACAGGTTTCATTCTCAGCCATTCTTCTTCGTCATTCATTCTTGCATTACTTTTCTTTCTACTTAGCTTCTGCTATAGCAACTGCTCCTACCAGTATATCCGGATTAACTTTAAATATAAAAGGAACTTTCCTATGTAGGTATGGAGAGTCGACTCCAAAAGAGTCTGTTCTCTCACATCAATTCTTAAAAAAAAAAAAACACGGAATTGGAGTGGACTCCAATTGGAGTAGAGTTTGAGAGTCATTTATTTTTATTCAAGCCTTATTTAAGTTTTGTTGTACAACTTAACTTTTTGTGATTTTCAGTAGAATATTATTCATATTTAGAGATTCATAGATGCTACCCTCCTTCTCTTACTGGAATGATTTGTCCACAGACACCAATGGGCTCATGTCTGGTATAACAGAAGTAATCTCCATCAATAGGAATGGTCTTCCCCTCCCATTTGTCGGCCCAGCCGGCGTAGTACCTGCACACAAACATGAAACAATGATTTCAGACAAAAAAAGCAGAGATTATGTATGTTTGTGTTCTCTGGTCATTTAGAGATGGGGACATAGTATGCCTAGCAGCATAGAGGTGGTTACTGCTTTTACTGCAAAAACAGACATAAAAACAGATTATAAGCAGAGTTTCTACACTATAGAATTTCCCCATTGCTGCTGTACAGCCCTATTTGAGTTTTTGACAGCTTGAAGCAGGCAAAGCCTCCACATTAATATTAAATCCTTAATAGGATCATACAACTCATCCTAATAATATAGGCAATCCAAAATAGTGCATTGCTATATCGAAATCAGAAGAAAGTATGGGCAACAGCCACTGAGTTAAATAACATTAGTTTATAGTCTGAAATATTAGTCTTCATTCTAAAAGAATGAAAAATGTGTTGGTAATGAGAGCAGACAGAAAGGACATGATGAGAGAATGACACGTAACATTTTGTGTCTCAACGGAAATGCGTAAGGGCCAATCAGTTTTCATCGCTTGGTTTCATTGAGATGTTCGGGGTTGGGATGCTGCCATTGAGTTTATGCAAACTCACATGGCCTGACATCAACCAGTCAAACAGTTTGATTACGATTTGCCATAAATGGACATTAGAAAATGTTTTTGTGCACCTAAGCCCAAATCTAAAGCGGGCCGCTTTGCCTGCGGAAGAGCGCAAAAATGAGACCGGGGAGGATTCCTCTGTCATTTTGTTAATTTTCGGCAACATCATTTCCCACGACTCTGACATCTTTGTGACTTGTGTGTATGCAGATTTTCTTCTAAAGTAAGAAGAAATTCACTTAAGAACATATTGTTGGATTCTGAATTTTTTTTTTGCGTACGCACAATTTAAGCACAGACCTGTGCAGCGAACTGTTTCGTGAATAAGGTCTCTGTGTGTACACACTGTCTTTAATAAAGAAATATGTAAAATAATTAATAGAAACAAAAATAAATTGATGGATTGGATAAAACAGGTCCATTTAGTCTTCTCTGTCGTATTATATCCATAAACAATGGCCTTTTTAGTAGTAGCAGAGAAGAAAAATGCAACAATAAGCCTTTTTTTTTTTCATCCCCCTTTTTCCATCCCTTTTTTTCCTTAAAAATAATGTAATTCTTAAATGGAAATTACAATTATGTAGTTACAATGAAGATTACATTAAATTTACGATAACATAACTATAACATTATGCTCACAGTGAACATATTCATAAAATACTGACAGCTGAGTGAATAATTATCTTACCTGAGACATTTAACCACAGTTGGGAGATCCACACTGTAAGAAACAGCGTATGGCTTGCCATTGTCAAGGGTCTCCAGTTCCTATGGAAACAATATTAAAATACCACACAAGTTCCAAGTTCAATGTTCTGTTCATCAAACACAAACACAAAACACTGTCGATGAGAAGAGATTCACTGCAAAACGACTTAACCCTGCTACTCAAAAGGCAAAATCATCAATCTTAATTAGCAGGAATAATTGCCTGATTAATAAGGTTGCTTGAGAGGAAATTTGAGATATGAATAATAAGTCTCACTGTCTTACAGCAAGATACGCAGAATCTCTCTCAATAGCGTCAGCCAATCGATGGAGCAGCAAGCCACGATGGGAGGCATCCATCCGTCGCCATGGTGACCCTAGCCTGAAGGCATCCCGCGCTGCTTTAACTGCCTTGTCCACATCCAACTGAAAACATAGAAGCACAACATGGTTTTATACACAAACCACCATCTTCAGCTTGTTACTAAAGCTACAAATCTTTTAACAAATATGGAGATGGACCTGTTATAAGCACCTTATGTATGCTTGGAATTGTTTTTGATACTATAGTATCATGAACAGGCCCATTCATTGTTATTCTGATGGCTGAATTTTTTATTTTTAAATAGCTTAGAAGTGTTGTTGAGTATATTATAAACAGGCGTACTTGCTCTGAGTGTGATGGATACGGATCGGCGATGTCATTCATCAGCCCGGCTGCAGGCAATCAATTAGAATCATCCACTTCCCCGAGGGAGCCAATCATCGGCCTCCCCGCGAGTATTTGAGATGCCGTGTCAAGCGATGCACGCCATGTTCAGACGCCAGCATCAGACTCACGAAATACCCGATCAATACTCTACCTTTAGCATCGCGTGCAGCAATTCTGTACTTCACCAACATCATCTCACCAGGTCCGATACCAGCCGTGATCCGTCCCGGTCGATTTGTCAGAGTCGTCCCACTCGTCTAAAGAGCGGTCTCCGGTCTCCAGCTCTCCCATTCAAGAGAACCGGCCACCCGACAGCGCGGACCACACAGAAGGCGGCTTCCTCCTCGGAGAAAAACCTCCACAACGGCTACACCCGCCAGGCGCCGCCGCTCACTCCTACCAGCTAGAGGTCGGAGAAAACCAGGAAGTCCTCCCCGGACATCCCTTCACCCCACGTTCACGCATCAACCAAGACCAACCAAGTATACTCCGGCTCATTCGACGCCTCGGCACCAGTCAGCCGGACCCCTCGGCTCACTTCCATAACATAGCAACGCACCCAATCCGCCACGCTCTCGAGTTCCCCGTCGCAGGCGCTCGATCGTCCCCAGCAACACAGTACATGTGCTACTTTAACGAAACGCTTACCCGGGCTGCTCTCCCCTCTCCGCCGCCGCGCCAGGACGCGCTCCCGAGATCTGTCTCCCTGCGGGGGCATACAATTCAGAAACGTGGTGCAGCGGAAAACCACTATTCCCCTCCAGCGCCCACAGACCTTCCATAGGTCGTCCCCATCGAATCGCTCCCTCCAAACTTTCAGTCCGCCCACCGCCCAGCTTCCGCCTCCCAGTTTTCAGAGATTAATCAGTTTTCCGGCACATTCAATCTTATCCGCCCAGCACACACTGCCAGAGGCACTATGCCGCCGAACGTTCGCTGATGTGCGAGTCATGACGAATCGTCCGAAATAAACTACTTTTTACTGACTCGGGAGTGACGAGTTCCCGTCTCTAACTCGTTCACTGACTCGCTCCTCATACCTGCTACTAGCAGACAACGTGTCACTCAAACTATCGTGCAACTCTTATATTAACTGTATTCATGGAAACTTATCAAGCAAATTGCTGTATTAACATAGCCCTGTGGGAAAAGGAAACACTTTGGCGAACAAATCGGACGCATTTGCCAAATTCCCCACTCTAATTATCAGGCGTTACGTTACCAACGTAATTTGCCCTCAGCGCCCGGGCATCTCAACTACCCCTCGATCCCCTAAAGAAATGGGACACACTACCCCTACACACACAACGCACAAAACGGAGGGGTAGGGCCAAGGGGTACGGCTAAGGGGGAGAATTGGGACTGGCCCAAAATGTCATGATTGTGAGAGCCCCATCTACAATCAAAAGAACATCAAGATGTCTGCATAAAATTGGGGGTGGGACCCTATAAAGTGATTACTGAGAAAGCATTTTATAATAGAAATACGCACTAACGATACACGTATTCAGAGTGAACCATACACAGTTCGTTACGGATTACAGGCCCACAACTTGTTAGTCACTTGATTTTGTTAGAGTCATGTGGACAAAATAAACTGTGTGAAAGATCATTTAAAGTTCAACTCTGTAGCACACAAGAAAACACGAGACGCAGCAGAGACCCTGGCCCCTCCAAACAAAATAATTTACGGAGACATTATCCCAGTGGTGATCTGCTTCGCTGTCAGAAAACAAACAGATTACTTTAGCATATTTATTATTATTCTGCAGAGTAATAAGAGAGGGGATACAGGTACACGTTCAAACAGTGACTCAGTACCCTCTGAGGTACATTTTGAAAACGCCAGTATTTTTCCACAGAGGAGGTTGGGCGTATTCTGAGACAAGCCGTATGATTCACTGTTTGCCTTCAATAGTAGCTGATAAGTGTTTTAACAGTTGTTGACACCAACAATAGTCAGCCTAATGGCAACACCATACGTTCTTACATAGAGGAAGACTACTCTTTGGTAATACAACATATAAAACATCAATTATTTAACAATGCTTAATGATTGCATTTTCCACAACAAAACACAAAACGACATACATGCAACAAAAATGCCCCGCCATATATTATTCAAACTGCAATAGAAATCACAGCGACAAATGGTACATTTATAGCTGTGGATATGAGACCCTACTTCATCGTGGGAATACTGGCATTAGAAACATGAGCCCCGAAATTCCTGCGAGGTACCAAATTATTTAATGTCAAATGGCTATAATGTTTGTGATATACCAATAATTTTGTGAAGTTACACCTCTAATATGCAAATCTATGGTGTTTGTATTCTTCAAAGTATGCATACCTTGTTGGCCTCAGCAACATGACAGATCACTTCACCAGTGGCTGGGTTGATAGTAGGGAAGGTTTTCCCAC